>AWOL01S0012149.1:127601-147408 GCA_000715115.1 Nicotiana otophora | reverse complement strand
ATATATATATATATATAAAATTTAGCAGATGCAGAAAGAAGGGGTGAAAGTAGATACTTTTTTCTTAACAACATGCTCAACTTGTATGGTCGTCTTGGTCAGTTTTCAAAAATTGAAGAACTCTTAACTATCATCAAAGATGGACCTTATGTAGCCGATATCAACACCTACAATATCCTGATTAATGCATATGGACGATTAGGATTTATCGAAAAAATGGAAGAGATTTTCCAATCACTTCCTGCTAAGAACTTGAACCCAGATGTGGTTACTTGGACTTCCGGACTTGGAGCATACTCTAAAAAGAAACAGTACCAAAGATGCTTAGAAATATCCAAGGAAATGATCGATGCATGAAGGTTTCTATCTAGATGGTGGAACAACAAAGGTGCTCTTTCCGTCTTGTTCGAGTGAAGATCACTTCGAACAACTTACAACTGTAATTAGATCAATGCATAAGAATGTGAAGACAATACAGTTGGTTTGAAATAACTCATTTAATTTCCAGCAATATGTACTCCCCAACACTGTGTCGAAGTATGTTAAGTTTCAATCAACTGAAACTAAACCGACAACCGCCCGATAATAGCTAAACCGATACCAATCCGCCCGATATCTTATCGGATGACTAGCGGATTAATACATTTAAAAACTGATAACCGATAAGCCAAACCGTTAAGAGTAAATAACCGCCCGTTAAGCAGCCCTAACGATCAAGGGACGATACAACTATTAGGCTTGAAAGTACGCGTTGCTCGCTTTTTTCCTTAGACCAGTTTTGTCCCAAAAAGGTTATCCGGGGTTTTTAACGAGGCAACAATGGATCGTGCTACCTTAGAATCGAATACCAGAGTCAAGGACCACATTAACAGTATCTGAGGCCTCTCTATGATCGGCCTCCGATACTGGGAGGCATCACCCTCATATAATGGTTTTGGCAAGGAGAGAAACTTTATGCTCGAACTACCTAGGCTCGGTGGATAGGATTTATTGTAAGGGCCAAACGGTCAAATGAACCGTGACACGAAGCATGTACATATTTGTAACCTTGAATATTACACACAGAAATGAAAGAAAGTTTCTCCTTGCGGATAAATATTTTGTCCCTTAAAAGTTTCTACATTCGGTCCCCTAAAGATTTCGAGCCCAATGACCACCTCTATCCGAATCCAAGAGGACACCCTCACTCAGGTACTATTGTCCAATGCAGGCTCGGGTGACCCAAGGTATCGAAGTTCGGAGGCACAAAGCTTATTAGGCAGTGCCCAAACTTTAAAGGCTACGTCCATTCCCATTCGAAACTATCGTCCTGGGCAAGCCCGGATAACTCGTGGTAACGAGCCCATTGGGCAATATCCGAACTTTAAAGGCTACGAATCCCCATTTGAAACTATCATCCTGGGCAAGCCCGGATAACTTGGGGTAATGAGCCCATTGGGCAATACCCTAACTTAAAAGGTTATGACCGTCCTAGAACGGCTCGGAGACATCCGAGGTCCGTAACCAAAACATAAGGCCTTCAAAATTTCTAAACCGGTTTGAAGGATACCCTCGGCAAAATTATAAAAATTTCTAAGTGAACATTTTTGGGAATGCTACCGGTCATACCAAACCCCCCCACTAGCCTTAAGAAAAATAGTCTCAAAAACGAACAATGTTAGAACCTCCGAATAAGACCTAATTATTACATGCTAAGGCATCCGAAATCTTTGCAATCATAATGAAAAAAGCAAAAAGAATCAAGCTTGAATATTACCGAAGGGAAAAAGCCTTATATATATATGCACAATGTTTTACAAAGTCCAAACGTCCTCAACAAAATACGAAGATATAAAAGCAAACATTTACAAGGCACCTAAGAAACCTAATCCTTACCGTAGCCTGCCTCATCACCTGGGCCGTCGGAATCTTTCCCCTTCCTGGGATCCGTCCAAACCCTCGGAATATTTCTTATCCTCGGGGTACGCTAACTTCTTGGCCTCTAGCGTCGAGCCTCTTAACATTTTCAAGCTCGACCGATAAATCAATCACCCAGGCATGAACCTCTTTGAGAGCCTCCATTCGGGACTGCCACTTCGTATGATCGACTATGGCCTTTAGGTGTTCTTGAGCAACCTCAGCATCAGCTTTGTACTGGGCCACCATCTCATCGGCATCAGCCTTGGCTATTTCAGCCACTTACTTGGCTGCTTTAAGCTCCTTGGTGAGGGTTTCCCGATCGGCAACAACCGAGCTTAGTTGAGACTGGAGCTCTTCAATTTTCCGGTATCGTGCCTCTGCCTTCTCCTTCATCGATCAAATTTGGGCCTCCGCCGAGGTTAATTTCTCCCGGGCTGTTTCCTTTTCAGAAGCCAACCGGTCCATATTGCCCTTCTGATGGACCTATGGATTCTGACCGTTAGACAACGTGTCTAGCTCATAATCACTAACTTCAAAAATAATTACCTGTTCCAACAGCTCGACATGTTCTTTCTGAGCGGTATCCAACTCGGCTCACTGAGAAGTTTATACATGTTTCTCTTCTTAACAGACTCTTTTTCTTCGGCCTCGAGTTAGATCAACTCATCCCTGTACCAGAGGAAGGTATCGTGGTGGAGCACTGAGGCCTGCAAATACGAGGAAAGATATAAGAATTATCAAAATATTAGTTCAAATATCAGAAGAAAAATTGGAATCATCAGGAATTATCAAGAGTTACCCGGTTCAGCACCTGTTGTGCTTCGTTGAACAGGCATGGCGCGTCTACCTCATTCATTTTGGCATGGTCTTCTTTAGTCACCAGGCACTGGAGGTAACTGGATATCCCTACGGGGGCGAAAAGAAATCGGGCATCCTCCGGAATGGTGATGATAATTTACCGCTTCTGACCAGGATCCACACTCGGGACAAGGAACCGGTTAACCAGTCTCGGGCTCGTGTTAGGCCCACCTGCCCCCGAGGATGAACTTTTCCTCAGTACCTCTAAGTCGCCTAACCCGGTGACGTCCTTCATGACGGTGGAATCTAAGCCATCAAAAAATAGCGGAGGGGATCGTCCTCTCCATGGCTCCCCTTGTTGGGTTGTTCTTTCACCGTTTGGGCCTCGTTGTACATAGACTCGGTAAATGAGGGTGACTCAGTGATGTCTATCAAATCGATTGCCTCTTTCGGGGCACTGCCTGCTTCCTAGAAAGACTCAGCCCCGACCTCCTCATCGACCTCCCTAGCCTAAGGCATATCATCCTTACGGGTCTCTAGTTCAATGGCCCCTGCTTTTCGAGGGGTGGCGGCTCACGGGCCAAAAAAGAAGGCTCTTTCCCCTTGTACTTTTCCCTAAGCCGATAGAGCAAGTCTGAAGCTGGTGTTCGGGAGCCGATGTTTTCCTTTGGCTTGTGCACCAGTCTTCTCCTTGATTTCTTTTTCTCCGAGCTTGGGGAACTCGAAGCCCTCTTCTTTTTCCTCTCTCCGACTTGCCCTAGAGCAGGAGACTCAATAGGCAAGTCCTCATCCCCGACCGAAGGCCTAAGCTCTACGTTCTTAGGCAAACCTGCAAAATAAAGTAAAGGAAATAAGGACGCGATGTTAGAAGAAAAAGTTCAATACAACTTGTTCGGGAAAAAATCCTTACCATGGGAATGGGCCTCCCAACGGCCTTTTGAAAGTTTGCGCCATGAGCGTTCGGAGTAGGGCATATGTGACACAATGCCCTCGACCCACTCCTTGAATCGAGGGATAGCATTCGGAACTCGAGCAAGGGCTACAACATAACAAGCATCGATAAGAAGAGGGAAGACAAGTCATAAAATCTATGCTTAAAGGGAATACTTACGTGATGCGTTCCAGCTTTCGGGGAACTGCCTCCACTCGGCAGGTACCAGGTCGACGGTCCTCACTCGAACAAAACGTCATTGCCAACCCCAATCCCGGTCCTCATCTATGCTTTAGAACAGGGCTTTGCTGGCCCAATGTACTAGCTTTATTAGTCCCCCCAGAAGATTCGGGTACCGTATAAGCGGAGTAGATGATCGATGGTAAATGAGCACCCATAGATTTTGTTCGCAAAAAATCGGAGGAGGATCACGATCCTCCACAGTGATGGATGGATCTGGCCAAGGCACATATTATGCCTCCTGCAGAAATCTAAGATGACCGGGTCTACCGGGCCCAATGTAAAGGGATAAGTGTAAACACTTAGATATCCCTCGACATGGGTGGTAATGGCCTCTTCGGGGTTGGGGACCACTATGTCTTTGCCGGCCTAGTTGCAGTCTTTTCGAATCGTGGGGAGGACCTCTTCAGTAATTGAGTAGATGTATCTCGAGGCCTCCTCACACCGACCCTATACAAAACAGACTTCTCAACCTTAAAGTCATCGGTTACCGAACAGCCACCGGGGATGAACATCTTCAAGGGGGGATCTTCCGTCGGTTCATCAACAACCGTATCGGGGACGGTCTCCTCAACCGCAATGGTCGGTCGCGAGGAAGAAGGAACATCCTTCTCAGGAACAGATTTTGAGGTTTTTGCCATTGTTATGCAAGAAAAAGCTTGGAAAAGATGGAGAAAGAGTAAAAGTTGAAATAGCAGACTTGTTGTCTTGAGTACAAGATAGGTAAAAGTTTTTGCAAAGTACTGAAGAACCTTGGGTAACGGGGGTAAAAACACTAGAGAATATTGAAATTCTGAAGGTACAAATGTAGAAGATTTGGTGTAAAGTGAAAAATGGATAGAAGATGGGGTATTTATAGGAGTTCGGTGACACCGACGGCTGACATGCATTTAATGCCATTATGCCATGACTGACGAGACGTTTCAGATGTTTTGTCATTTCTGCCGCGATGTCTCAAGTAAGAATCGGGAGCTCATGTCATTTTTTGTCATTTACTCTCCGAGCAACGAGGAGACTATCTATATACGGGTAAAATCGAGCTTATGGTACACCCTGGACTTAGAAAAAATAAGCCAAGCTCGAGACATGATGACAGGGGATCGAAATCGAGGCAAAAGTCTCATCAAGTCACGGTTCGGAATCGGTCTTAGCCTTGAACAACTGCGAAGAACATTGTCGGGCAATCAAGCACGGCCAATGGAGGGCTTTTATATCCTGGACCGTCGGAGATCACGGGGAGATCTCGGCACATATCGATGAAGAACTGACAATCAGTTAATCAGAGGATTATTTACCTTTTATAGAGTTATACCTAGAATAGGATTCCCTTACTATATAAAAGGGGTCTGATAATTCTTTAAACACATGGTAACACGCATTCCAAAATAATATATTATAATTTTATCTGTTATTAGCCCTTTCTCTTGTTCATCAGTGCTTGCCATAGCGAGCCTGGATCGAGGGTAAATATTTCACTAAGGCTGGAACTATCCTCCTCGTGCGATTTAAATATGTTTTAACTTTGTTTGTCCAATTTGACTTAATCTATCGTTTTGTATCAAATTAATCCGCGTATCTTTAAAACTACTTATAAATTTAATAGTTATGCGAATTTGAGGGTAAACAGTTGGTTTCAAACTTCTATATTTTAGGCACTAGATGTTACTGTTTTATCCCATATTCTAATTTTGTTTTTGAAGAAATAATTCAATTGTGAAGGGTATGAAAGTCAGTCAATATTTTGAGGATATTTTTATAGTTCAACATTTAGTGTTCCAATATTTGTACTTTTATAATAATAATAATAATATAGATTTTCTCAGATAATTAAGAACATAAAGTTTATTTTTTCAAAATAAAATCCAGGCACACCATAGGTCTCGTGGCTTTTTTAGGTGGAACAAATCCATGATATTCTTGTCAAGTTAGTAGTGAAAATATCAAACCAATAATTCTACATTATAGTTTCTTGTAACTAAATTTTAGATTTTACCATTCTTCTGTTAAAATATACTGGTCGTTTGTTGTAACAAGAAGTCTTTTCCTTTAAATATATTTATTAGTACTAGTTAATAGTGGTTGAATATATTAGACTAAGGGTATCAAGGGGACGGGTCGGGCCGGGCTAGAGGAAAAGGAGACAGGCCGATCTCTGTACCGGTTTCGCAATACCAGTATTACCGGTTCCGGGCATAATGGACCGGGCCGGTTTTACTTCTTTTTTTTGTATATTTTGTATAACTATCGTAATTTATATTAAGATAAAGTAAAAATATAAAACATAAAAATAATCTTATAAAAAGAATGTTTGTATAAATTTCAAAGGCTTTAAAAGCCTAATATTTGAAATTTTGAATAAAAAGTTCAAACCTTATATTTGAATATTTCATTAAGAATTTAAGATAATACAATGAAGATGAAAAAAATTAAACTTATAATTTGCAAGTTCTTTATTAGTTCAAACTTGCAAATTAAAGTTTACAGTTTACAACAACTAAATTAAAGAAAAAAGAGTAAATTCAAATTTAAATTATTAAATATAATCTTCAAACTTCAAAGGCTTTGCATTGCCCTAATAAGTTCTTCATAATCAATATTAACCTTTTGGCCATCTTCTAGAGTGTTGAATTCAGATGGGTTACCATGTGTTAATATATCTCCAAGTTCCTCGTCTTCTGGTTTATCAACATGTTCACGTCCTTGATTTCTTCGTTCTGATCTAATCCAATATCTGAATATACTAAAACTTCCAAAGCATTACTTCCCAATGAGTGACGGGTATCTCCTAGTTATTGTCTTGCTTGACTAAATGCACTCTCTGATGCAACAGTTAAAATTGGCACATTTAGCACGTCCCGGGCCATTGCGGAAATAACAGGAAATTGCTTTTCATTTTCATGCCACCATGCCAACTGTGAAAATTTCTTTGTGTGAGGCTATGTTTGCTTTTGCAAGTAAATTTGAAGTTCATCAATGTTCCTGCTACTGGTTTGAGTAGAAGGAAATGTAGACCAAATATTAAAACCATCAAGACCATCATCTTCATCCACAGTAGGAGATGTAGTAGAAGTAGTACAATGAAAAGTGGGATTAACAGTGCCTACATTATTAGCAGTGTCATCAATTGTATTTGCATAATAATTATATAATTGGTATAGATAATCATTTAACTTGTTCATACAATAGTATATATCTGGGATTTCAGATGGTCCAATCTCCATATAAGTATATAAATAATTGATTAATTAATTATAATTAGACATCTTAATAAGAGGATTTAAAATAGCATCAATTAAGTAAATAGGAGGAATTGGAAATAAATATGTTTTGAATTTTGCTTGCATTGTTTCAACAATATCCTTATACTTTTTCTTTCTTCTTGAAATCAGAGAGTAGAAAAGAAATTTCAGCTATATGTACTAAATGTCACGTCCTTAGTAGTTAACTAAGTACACGTGCGGCACTTGACAACTCACTCACGATCTCGCACAACTTGCTCACGTTCTTTCTATGCCAAGTCAGCCTTACTATACTCAAGATCGCTAAAAGAATTGTAGAAAGAACACAAAAGAATTGTTAAAGGAAGCTTTGTATTAGAGAGAACTTGAATTGTTTGCTTGGTGAATTACAAATGAATGGTCCCCTTTATATACTAGTCTCCTAGGGGTTTGTGTGTAAATATTAATTGCTACACAAGTCCTTAATATTTACAAGATAAGGGCTTTCTCTAGAATTCTCTACAAGCCTAGAAGATTCCAAGGACTTTCCTAGCAAATCCATAGGGATCTAGGGTCCTCCAAAGGAAATGTCCATACTTTTCTAGAATCTTCTCACAAATGCTAGTCTTCCTCCTATGTAAGCTTCCACATGGCTTTAATATATGCCAAACCGCACCTATGTGGCATGATGACATGGCGGGTTATCCCACTCTCCCCCACCTAATGTTGCGATGACCGCGGCATAATGCTGCTGCATAAACTCTCGGATCTTATCTTTGAATTGCCATATGTCTTCATATCGTTCCCATGTGGCCTCCTCCGGTGGTTGCCCCTTCCAATGGATAAGGAACATGGGGGTGGGTGTTTGCCCTTGTTTTCTCCTGGACTGGTAATCCACTATAGCCTCAATATCCCTATCATGCGAGGAGGTGATAGTCATAGGCGCTCGACCTGATTGGCCCTACTCGGATCATCATTATCTTCATGATACGACTTAAGCACACTAGCATGGAAGACAGGGTAAATCTTAAGATATGATGGCATGTCAATCTTGTATGAGATCTTGCCTACCTTGGTGACGATCTTAAATAGCCCTTCATACTTGCGAATCAGATTCTGATGCATTCCCCGTAGTGCCTTGAACTGTCTTGGGTTAAACTTCACCATGACCTTGTCCCCAACGCTATAGTTCGTGGACGCCGCTTACGGTCCGCAAACATTTTCATCTTCCTAGCTGCCTTATCCAAGTAGGACTTAGCAGTGTCAAGTTGCTCCTCCCATTGTTTGGCCATATGATAAGCCCCCAAACTCTTTCCCTTGAATGCGGCTGGTAATGAATGTGGAGTTTGTTGTTGTTGGCCCGTGGCTAACTCAAATGTTGTCCGCCCCGTGGACTCACTCCGCTGCAAGTTATAAGAGAGTTGGGCGATGTCTAGAAGCCTTTCCCAATCTTTCTGATGCGCGCTTACATAATTCATCAAATAGCATTCTAGTAAGGCATTGACTCGTTCGTTTGTCCATCCATCTGTGGGTGGAAACTAGTGGAAAAGTGCAGTTTTGTGCCAAGTATGTCGAATAAATCTCTCCGAAAGTTTCCAGTAAAATGGGGGTCTCTATCACTGATAATATGCCTTGGTAAGCCCCAATACTTCACCACATTCTTAAAGAATAGTTTGGCAGCTTCATTGGCAGTGCAACCTGGTGAGGTGGGCATGAAGGTGGTATATTTGGAAAATCTATCCATCACTACCATAATAGTACCATAACCGTCGGACTTCGGTAGGCAAGTGATAAAGTCCATGGTCACGCTCTCCCATGGACGTTCTGCAACTGGTAGTGGCTCCAAAGGTCCTCCGGGTTTTTGTTGCTCAACCTTGTCCTGTTGACAGACAAGACAAGTCTGCACATAACACTCTATGTCATCTCGTATGTGTGGCCAATATTAGACTGACTCAACCAAGGCCCTAGTGCGATGTTGGCCTGGATGACCAGCCCACATTGTGTCATAACTCTCCCTTATGATCCTTCGTCTAATGTCTCCCAACTTAGGCACGTAGACCCGCCGACCTATGGTAAGTAGTAGGCCGTCTTCGACCTAAAAACGTCTCATATTGCCCCGGTTGGCTAACTCGATAAGTGTTTTAGCTGCTGGATCATGTTGCATGCCTTCTTTTATAGCCTCACGAATGTCCCATCTCATTGAATTGATTTCATCAAGCTCGGATTTCCGGCTCAAGGCATCAGCTATGATATTACCTTTGCCCGGCTTATACTCCAACACATAATCAAATTCACCCAAGAAATCCTGCCACCGAGCCTGTTTTTGTGCGAGCTTCTTCTGCGTCTGAAAGTAAATAGTAGCTACATTGTCGGTCTTGACCACAAACCTTGAACCAAGCAAATAATGTTGCCATGTACGAAGGCAATGCACAATAGCAGTCATCTCCTTCTCTTGCACTGTGTAACGTCGCTCCGTCTCATTTAACTTGTGAATCTCAAATGCTATGGGATGCTTATCCTGCATCAAGACACCCCCAATGGTAAACTCTGATCCATATGTATGCACGTCAAATATCTTGGCAAAGTCAGGTAATTCCAAGACTGGCTCCTATGTTACAGCTGCCTTGAGGTCTTCAAACGTCTTTCGACAATGCTCCGTCCAAACCCATGGCTTGTTCTTCTTTAGCAACTCAGTCAATGGTGCGGCCTTTGCTGAGTATCCACTAATGAACCGACGATAGTAGTTAACAAGGCCAAGGAAGGATCTCAACTCAGTTACCTTTATAGGTGCCTCCCACTCCTGGATAGCACGTACCTTAGCCTCGTCCATGTGTAGCTCGCCATTGCTAATAACATGGCCTAAGAAGTGCACCTTTGATTGTGCAAACTCGCATTTCTCCTTCTTGATGTATAGCTCGTTCTCCTGCAAGACTTGGAAAACCTTTCTTAAGTGCTCCATATGCTCATCCAAGATGTTGATGTAGATGATTATGTCGTCTAGGTAGACTACCATGAATTGATCAAGGTAGGGATAAAACATCTTGTTCATAAGGGTGCAAAATGTGGCCGGTGCATTGGTTAAGTCGAAGAGCATCACCAACCACTCAAAGACTCCATATCTCGTCATGCATGTTGGCTTCGGCCCATCCCTTTCTGCAATGCGAACCTGGTAGTAGCCCTTGCAAAGATCCACCTTGGTAAAGTACTTGGCTTGATCAAGTCTATCAAACAAGTCAGCAAGGATCCAGATCTGGTACTTATTCTTCACTGTGACCTTATTAAGTGCTCGATAGTCTATGCACAAGTGCATCGATCCATCCTTCTTCTTCTGGAACAATACCGGTGCGCCGAAAGGTGCCTTTGATGGGCGAATGTGACCAGCATCTAGCAACTCTTTCAGTTGTTTCCTGAGTTCCTCTAGCTCGGGCGGTGCCATACGATATGGGGAAAATGCAGGTGGCTTAGCCTCGGGCTCCAACTCGATCTTGTGATTCACCTCTCACCTAAGCGGCAAGTTCTTAGGCAACTCCTCGGGCATGACATCTTTGTTTTCCTCAAGAAACTTCTCTATGCAAGGCGGCAATGTCTCTTCAAAACTCTTTTCTTCCTCCATACTTGCGATGGTTTCCACGAACGTCGGCTTCCCCTTCTTGATCCCCTTGACAACCTACATAGCTGAGAGTCGTGCTTGGCTCTGTCCGTATGTCATAGTCCCTGTAGGTACCATACAAGCTCCTTCTCGCTCCATAACTAAGAGATGTTGGAGGTAGGGGTCAATCAAAGTATGACAATGTCTAAAGAACTCTTGCCCCAATATGATGTCAAAGATATCCATAGCGGTTATAGTAAAGTTTGTCATACCTTTCCAAGTTCACAATTTGACACCAACTCTATTAGCTACCCCACGAGCATTTTGTACCTCAGCATTCACAGTTTTAACGCGAAAGTTGGTTGGAGCAATCTTCAATTCTAGTCTCTTTGCGGTAGCCTCAATCACGAAATAATGAGTTGCTCTAGTATCTACCATTGCACGAGCAGGTTTGTTGTTGATGGTGAGATACACGTACTGATTGCCATTCTCGGTAGGTTGAATAGATTGCTTCATGACAACATCGCATAATCCGATCATACCCAACTGTGCGATTCCCGAACTCTCTCCTTGTGGCTGTGTAACGACCCGATCGGTCGTTTTGAGAATTTAAATCTCGTTTGGCTACATAAGGCCCTGAAAAGCTTTGTATTATGTGCCTTGACTTGCGTGCATGGTTGAATTCAATTATCGGGTGATTCGAAGTGATTTGGGACACTTAGGATTTTTACTGTAGTTGAACTTTTTGATATCGGGGTTGGAATGCGATTGTGGAAGTTGGAATAGGTCCGAAATGTTGAATATGACTTGTGTACAAAATTTGAGATCATTCGGACGTGGTTTGATAGGTTTCGACATCGGTTGTAGGTTGAAGTTTCATGTTCTTCAAGTTTGAATTGGAGGATGATTTATGATTTTTAGCATTAGTTGATGTGATTTGAGGGCTTGACTAAGTTTGTATGGTATTTTAAGATTGGTTGGTATGTTTGGTTGAGCTCCCGCGGGCCTCGGGTGAGTTTCGAGTGCTTAACGGATAAAAAGTTTGATTTGAGTTGTTGTTGAAGTCTTCAGGCATCTGTCATTTTTGCACCTGCGGGGAGGCAAGCGCAGAAGCAGAAAAATGGAGGAGTGATAGGGGTCGCAGGTGCAAGGTGAATTCCGCATATGCGATGCCCGCAGATACGTTAGGGTCATCGTAGGTGCGCAAGGTCCACAGAATTGGAAGGGATTTCCGCAGGCGCGCACGCGCAGGTGCAGCCCTTTCATCGCAGGTGCAAAGGCAGAGGGGGTAAGTGATTTACGCAGATGCGCACTTTTTGGCCGCACAAGAGCACCCGCAGGTGCGAGCCCAGGCTCCGCAGGTGCGAAAATACCTGGGCAGTGGTTAAAACCGAAGGGCTTTGCGATTTTTGTCCTTTTTTGGACTTTGCAACTCGGTTTAGGGCAATATTTGAGAGCATGTTTGAGAGATTTCTTGAGTTAAGTCCCTTGTGCTTATTTTTGATCAATAATCATGCTTCCCCATGTATTTTCCCACCTAGTTAGTGTGTATTTAAGGTGAAAATTGGAAGTTGGAGGTTAGGGATTTGGGGAGTTGGATTGTGGATTTGAAAGATTATTTGGTGTCGGATTTTAGTAAATTTGATATGGTTAGACTCGTGAGTGAATAGGCTTTCGAATATTTGTGACTTTTACCCGATTCTGAGACGTGGGCCCGTATCGACTTTTTAGGGCAAATTTCGGAATTTTTGTTAAAGTATTAATTTAATTAATTAGATGAGTCTATTATGATTCTAATTATGATATGTAATTGCTTTTGGCTAGATTTGGGCCATTCAGAGCCGGATATTCATGGAAAGGGCATTCTTACGGATTGATTGAGCTTGACTCAAGGTAAGTATCTTGTCTAACCTTGTGTGGGGGAACTACGCCTTAGGATTTGAATAATCTATGTTGATTCTAGTCTGTGTACGTGAGGTGACGAGTGCGTTCTCGGACTTATTTGTGGAAAGTTGGCCTTTTAGGGTTCTTATGCCCTTATATTCACCGTGTATAATGTTGTTTTTGATACGTTTGAATTCCTATTTGCTAGTTTCACCTCTACATGCTTTGATTAAAGATAATTGCTTTAGGATTCACTCTTACTGTCTATTTGACCCTTATTCAACTTAACCAAAGATTTTACCTCTTCTATCGCCGTGCTATATTTTTCATAACTACCTATCTTTAATTGAAATTATTATTTTCTCATCCTATAATTGTTTAGTCTTAATTGGAGTTACGATTATCTTCTGCTGCTTATCCTCACTTGAATTGTTGAATATTCCTCATAATTGTTCAACCTCAAAAGAAGTTTAGATAACCTATATCTTAGTTGACTTGCCATTATTTGGAACTATCTGACTCGCGTTGGCTTCTTATTGTTGACTTGAATATTGTAGAATTGTTGCTACATTTTTTTGTTTTGTTTTCCCTTGTTAAGTTGTTCTCCTTGTGCCTAGCATTCTTTATTGTGGTTATTCCTCGTGAATGAGTTCTACCGTTCTTGTGATTTAAATTCTTGAGTTGATTTGCTCGTCGTACTTTGCATTTCTGTCATTGTTGCTTTTGTACTCGTTGTGGTGATGTACGAGGTTTCTGTCATGTTATAGTTGTTATCTCTGTTGTTTGCGTTGCATATTTAAATTGGGACTACGGACGTATTCCGAGAGATTCCCCAGCACTGCATACTTATTTTGGGACTACAGACGTATTCCGGGAGATCCCCCAGCACTGCATATTTAAATTGGAACTACGGACGTATTCCTGGAGATCCCCTTGTCTTGCATATTTACTTTGGGACTACGGACATATTTCGGGAGATCCCCCAGCACTGCATATTTATTTTGGTACTACGGACGTATTCCGGGAGTCCCCCCCTCCCCCGTACTACATAATTAATGCGGGACGGTATCCCGGTAGATTTTCCCTGTAGTTATATCTATGTTCGGAGCTGCTAATCTTCCATGCTTAGGTGTCACAGGGTGACTTATACTCGAAGGATATTACTTGAAAAGTTTATATTAGAAAAGTATTTATCTAGAAGGAACTATGTTTGAAGATATTTATTTGAAAGAGTTATACTTGAAAAGCATTTATCTTGAAAGAACTATGTTTGAAGGCTAATTGTTTGAAAAGTTTATATTTGAAAGGTTTTATCTTGAAAGAACTATGTTTGAAAGATATTTATTTGAAGGAAGTATATTTCAAAAATAATTTCTTACTGGAAAGGATTATATTCTAAAGACCTCAATTTAAAAACTTACGGGTGAAAGTTTACACTTGAAGGATTTGACTAATTTATTAGGGTTGTTGGCTGAGACCCGATGTGAAAACTATTGCAGCTGCTGAGTTACTACTTGCCTTTACTGTATTGTGATTTTTGGATTTGGGTTATGTTTTCGTTCATTCTTCTGTGTCTTATTCTGATGTTCCTTTGTTATTTCCTGTTTTTCCTTCCTTATTGCAGTTGCTAGGTCGATAGCCATATCGCAGGGTCCTTAAATAGATGTCATGTTTTGTCATCCCTATGCTTATGCTTGTTCAGTTTATTAGACCAGTGAGTGTCTTGACTAGTCCTCGTCACTACTTCACCGAGGTTAGTCTTGATACTTACTGAGCACCGCTGTGGTGTGCTCGTGCTACTCTTCTGCACAATTTTGTTTTGTGCAGAACCGAGTATTTGTTCGTTAGCTAGCTGTGTGGATTGTCGCTGCGGAGACTCAAGGTAAACCTGCCGCTGCGTTCACAGGTTTCAGAGTCACCTTCAAGTTTTCGTTTTGCACTGTTTATTCTTATTTCTGGACAGTTGCATTTAGAAGTTTTCTAGCAAACACTCTCTAGAACTTATGACTTGTACTACCGATTTTTGGGAATTGTAAGAGATTTCTATTTATTTTATTAGATGTTAATTAAATAATGTTGTTTCAATTAGTATTAGGCTTACCTAGTCCCTAAGACTAGGTGTCATCACGATACCAAACGGAGGAAAACATTGGGTCGTGACAGTTGGTATCAGAGCCCTAGGTTCATAGGTGCTACGAGTCATAAGCGAGTTTAGTAGAGTCTTGCGGATCGGTACGGAGACGTGTGTACGTTTCTTCGAGAGGCTACAGAACTATTAGGACAATTTCACTTCCTTCATTCCTATCGTGCGAGTTTATTGATCTTGAAGACACGAGCTGCGATTCTTGATAATGTTTCCCCCGAAGTAGATGCCGCTATGGTCAGAGGCAGAGGCCGCCGAGGAGCTCGTGTCGCATCTAGGGCACCTACCAGAGAAGCAGTCTGGAGCCGCCAGTAGTTCCAGTTGGGGGAAAGTACCGGAGGCGCCTGCTTTTACCCCCGGACTTCAGGAGACTTTAGCATAGTTCCTGAGCATATTTGGTATATTGGCTCAGGCGGGGATATTCCTGTTGCACCAGTTACTTCACAGACCGGGGGAGGAGCCCAGACTCCCACCGCCCACACTCCAGAGCAGCGAGTTCATGTTGGTCAGGTTCCAGGTGTCATGGTAACACAGGTCGTGGTTCCAGTTTAGCTTATGGTCAGAGCAGCAGCATCCTAGGAAGGGCAGCTTAGATTAGCAAGGTTCAAGAGATATAACCCTCCTACATTCAGTGGTTTGGCTTCAGATAGAGCACATAGTTGTTTGAAGGAGTGCCATAACGTCCTTTGCATTATAGATATTGTTGAGACAAGTGGGGTTTCTTTTACTATATTCCAGCTTAAGGGAGTGGCTTATCAGTGGTGGCGGGCATATGAGATAGGTAGCCCAGCCGAGTTAGCTTCACTTACATGGGTTCGGTTTGCAGAGATGTTCCTGCGAGAGATTGTACCTCAGTCCCGTCGAGATGCATAATGCGTGGAGCTTGAGCAGCTGCGCTAGGGCACTATGTCAGAGTCAGAGTATGCCGTGAGATTCAGTGATTTGGCCAGGCATGCACCTACTTTAGTCGCCACAGTTAGACAGTGTGTCCGTAGATTCATTGAGGGACTTAGGCATGATATTCGGTTCAGTATGGCTCGGGAGTTAGAGTCAGATGTTTCGTTTCAGCAGGTGGTAGGGATTGCTCGCCGTGTGGAGGACATGCGGGGCCATGAGAGAGAGTACATGCGAGATCAGGAGAGAGAGGGCAGGGAGATGAGGAGGCCTCGTAGACCGGAGAGATATACTGGTCCTTATTTTGGAGGCAGGAGAGGTTTTGTGGGTCATCCAGTTTGGTTTGCACTTCAGGCTTCGCACAATATGTCAGGTACTCATGGGTCTCAGAGTACCCATACCGCACAGTTCCCACTTCCACATCAGCAGAGAGGTTGCTTAGAGTGTGGAGATATAAACCACAGGTGAGAGATTGTCCTAGACTCCGGATAGGTGTGTAACAGCGGAGTATTAAGGCAAGTAGAGGGCGCCCAAGAGGGGAAGGCCCGACCCGTTGATGTGTTTCATATAATAGGCTTGAGGCCACTGCGCCAGATGATGTCATACAAGTATGCTTTTGATTTGTTATAGAGGGGAACTATTCGTATTTTGATTCGGTTCTGCTTATCGGGGCGAGTTCCCCTATTTGTTGTCCCACCTATGGGTGAGTTCATGACTTAGTATTATGGTTAGGTGTTTACCTCTATTGGGAGACTCTATGAATGGGAGCCCATGTCTATCGTTTGTTTCTATTCATTATCGAAAGTTTTGAGACTAGAAGTGAATTCATGTTGTCCATTATGGCAGGTTTGATGTGATTTCTGAGTAAATTGGTTACGATTTGTGATTTGATACTCTATTGGGGTGAGGGTTTAGTAAGTGTTGTGATTTTATTGGAAGAATTGAATTAGTGGAAGATTTCCATTGGTATGATGTGTATTCGACTTGAGATTCAAAGTTGAGGGTGAGACCCTCGCAATTCCATGTGATTTGATATGTTTGAACCGGGTTGAGTACCGCAATGGAAGTTATATCAGGATGGGACCCTTGTGATTGTTCATATGCTTTAATTCTTTCCTTGTTATATTGTTTTGTAGGTCAGTATTGATAGATAGTTGTGCCTGTCGGGCTTGTTTGGTAGTTTCCTTATGTGTTTCTCTTTTCATATTCAGTCAATTTCGTTCGGTGCTTCTTGAGTTTTAGCTTGCGGGGTGTGTGCCCGGTGGTGTTAGTTGTGACTTGTTGATTCTGGTGTATAGTTAAGAGGTCTTAGTGTTTCTTGCATCGTTGTCAGTGTTGTGGAGGTTTGAACAGGGTTCTAACGGATATAAGGCTAATTGCCGGTGATGGTTTTGATTACGGGCAACTATTGTGATCAGAAATGTTATTATGGGCCTATATGTGGTGTGTCTTGTTGTGTGGTCGTACGTTGTGGGTGTAAGCATGAGTTGTTACGGTTGGTGAGACTGATATCGGTTATAGATTTAGAATCGGGTCTTTTGAAGACAAATGGAAGGTGAGGATTTTGACTCTTAGGCTTATCGGTGTTGATAGAAAGGATAAATTACAGTTGGGATGGTGTCGTTAGGCTTATGTGGATTGGGGTGACGTGGGGTCCCCCGCGGGTGTCTGTTAAATATGTGCTTTTAGTGATTTAAGACTCGATGTGATTCTTAGCACGTTCGAGGACGAACGTTTGTTTAAGAGGGGAAGGATGTAACGACTCGGCCGGTCGTTTTGAGAATTTAAATCCTATCCGGCGGCATAAGGCCTTGAGCAGCTTTGTATTATGTGCTTTGACTTGCGTGCGTGGTTGAATTCAATTATCGGGTGATTCGAAGTGATTTGGGACACTTAGTCCCTAAAACGGAAGCTTAAGTCTTAGGATTTTGACCGTAGTTGGACTTTTTGATATTGGGGTCGGAATGCGATTTCGGAAGTTGGAGTAGGTCCGAAATGTTGAATATGACTTATATGCAAAATTTGAGATTATTCGGATGTGGTTTGATAGGTTTCGACATCGATTGTAGGAATTTGAAGTTTCAAGTTCTTTAAGTTTGAATTGGAGGGTGATTCATCATCAGTAACCGCAGCCCGTGTCCTCACGCGCAGGTGCGGCCCTTTCATCGCAGGTGCGAAGGCAGAGGGGGTAAGTGATTTGCACAGATGCGCACCTTTTGGCCGCACAAGCGCACCCACAGGTGCGAGCCCAGGCTCCGCAGGTGCGGAAATACCTAGGCAGTGGTTAAAACCGAAGGGCTTCACGATTTTTGTCATTTGTTGGACTTTGCAACTCGGTTTAGGGCGATTTTTGAGAGCATATTCGAGAGATTTCTTGAGGTAAGTCCCTTGTGCTTATGTTTTATCAATAATCATGCTTCCCTATGTATTTTCCCACCTAGTTAATGCGTATTTAAGGTGGAAAGTGGAGTTGGATTGTGGATTTGGAGGACCATTTGGTGTCAGATTTAAGTAAATTTGATATGGTTAGACTCGTGAGTGAATAGCCTTTCGAATTGTTGTGACTTTTACCTGATTCCGAGACGTAGGCCCGTGTCGACCTTTTAGGGAGAATTTCAGAATTTTTGTTAAAGTATTAATTTAATTAATTAGATGAGTCTATTATGATTGTAATTATGATATGTAATTGCTTTTGGCTAGATTTGGGTCATTCAGAGCCGGATATTCGTGGAAAGGGAATTCTTACGGATTGATTGAGCTTGACTCGAGGTAAGTATGTTGCCTAACCTTGTGGGGGGGGGGGGAACTACCCCTTAGGATTTGAGTCATCTATGTTGATTGTAGTCTGGGTACGCGAGGTAACGAGTGCGTGCTCGGACTTATTTGTGGAAAGTTGGCCTTTTAGGGTTCTTATGTCCTTATATTCACCGTGTATAATGTTGTTTTTGATATGTTTGAATTCATATTTGCTAGTTTCACCTCTACATGCTTTGATTAGAGATAATTGCTATAGGATTCACTCTTACTGTCTTTTTGACCTTATTCGACTTAACCATAGATTTTACCTCTTCTATCGTCGTGCTATATTTTTCATAACTGCTTATCTTTAATTGAAATCATTATTTTCTCATCCTATAATTGTTTAGTCTTAATCGGAGTTATGATTATCTTCCGCTGCTTATCCTCACTTGAATTGTTGAATATTCCTCGTAATTGCTCAACCTCAAAAGGAGTTTAGATAATCTATATCTTAGTTGACTTGCCATTATTTGGAACTATTTGACTCGTGTTGGCTTCTTATTGTTGACTTGAATATTGTGGAATCGTTGCTATATTTTTTGTTTTGTTTTCCCTTGTTAAGTTGTTCTCCTTGTGCCTAGCACTCTTTACTGTGGTTATTCCTCGTGAATGATTCTACCGTTCTTGTGATTTAAACTCTTGAGTTGATTTGCTTGTCGTACTTTGCATTTCTGTCATTGTAGCTTTTGTACTCGTTGTGGTGATGTTTGAGGTTTCTATCGTGTTATAGTTGTTATCTCTGTTGTTTGCGCTGCATATATAAATTGGGATTACGAACGTATTCCGGGAGATCCCCTAGCACTGCATATTTATTTTGGGACTACAGACGTATTTCGGGAGATCCCCATGTCTTGTATATTTACTTTGGGACTACGGACGTATTCCGGGAGATTCCCCAGCACTGCATATTTATTTTGGGACTACGGACGTATTTCGGGAGATCCCCCCTTCCCCCTCCCCTCCCCCCCCTCCCCGTACTACATAATTAATTCGGGACGGTATCCCGGTAGATTTTCCCTGTAGTTATATCTATGTTCGGAGCTGCTAATCTTCCATGCTTAAGTGTCACAGGGTGACTTATACTCGAAGGATATTACTTGAAAAGTTTATATTAGAAAAGTATTTATCTAGAAGGAACTATGTTTGAAGATATTTATTTGAAAGAGTTATACTTGAAAAGCATTTATCTTGAAAGAACTATGTTTGAAGGCTAATTGTTTGAAAAGTTTATATTTGAAAGGTTTTATCTTGAAAGAACTATGTTTAAAAGATATTTATTTGAAGGAAGTATATTTCAAAAATAATTTCTTACTGGAAAGGATTATATTCTAAAGACCTCAATTTAAAAACTTACGGGTGAAAGTTTACACTTGAAGGATTTGACTAATTTATTAGGGTTGTTGGCTGAGACC
>AWOL01S0012149.1:100656-126203 GCA_000715115.1 Nicotiana otophora | reverse complement strand
TTTGAAGATATTTATTTGAAAGGGTTATACTTGAAAAGTATTTATCTTGAAAGAACTATGTTTGAAGTCTAATTATTTGCAAAGTTTTTATTCGTAAGGTTTTATCTTGAAAGAACTATGTTTGAAAGATATTTATTTGAAGGAAGTATATTTCAAAAATAATTTCTTACTGGAAAGGATTATATTCTAAAGACCTCAATTTAAAAACTTACGGGTGAAAGTTTACACTTGAAGGATTTGACTAATTTATTGGGGTTGTTGGCTGAGACCTGATGTGAAAATTATTGCAGCTGTTGAGTTACTACTTGCCTTTACTGTATTGTGATTTTAGGACTTGGGTTGTGTTTTCATTCATTCTTCTGTGTCTTATTCTGGTGTTCCGCTGTTACTTCTTGTTTTTCCTTCCTTATTATAGTTGCTATGTCGATAGCCATATCGCAGGTTTCGCAGTCACCTTCAAGTTTTCATTTTGCACTATTTATTCTTATTTCTAAACAGTTGTATTTATAAGTTTTCTAGCAAACACTCTGTAGAGATTATGACTTGTACTACCGATTTTTGGGAATTGTAAGATATGTCTATTTATTTTGTTATATGTTAATTAAATAATGTTGTTTCAATTAATGTTAGGCTTACCTAATCCCTAAGACTAGGTGCCATCACGATACCTAACGGAGGGAAAAATTGGGTCGTGACAAGCTGCTCTTTCCGTTCACGGACCATGGCGTTGAGGCTCTTTAGGTCGGGACAATTCATGAAGTTGTGCGGCCCTCCGCATATGTAACATACCTTCTTCTCGGCCTATGCCTTTTTCTCGGTATAACCCTGACTGCCACTCGACTTTTTGGAATCTTGAGTCTTGTAGTATTGTTGTTGTATCTCCTTGCCTTTGCCACGGTCTCCCCCACCTTTGATATTGTTAAACTTTGATTCTTTGCCTTTGCCTTTGTCGTGCTTGTCATGCCTGAAATCCATCAATGATTCGGCCTCCACTATGGCTTGGTCTATATCTGCGGCTTGCCGGCGTTGCAACTCCTGCTTAGCCCAATTTTGCAACTCGTCCATGAAGTGGAACAAAAGTCGTCATTGGTCAGGTTGGGGATTTTAAGCATAAGGGTAGTGAACTCCTTGACATAGACATGTATGCTCATGTTTGCTTCAACTCCCTAAACTTGCGCCTTGCCTAGTACAAGACATTGTTTGGAAAGAACTATCGCTTGAACTTAGCTTTGAACTGATCCTACGTGCTAACAGTATATAGACCTTTATCCACGTCGGTCGTCTTTCTTCTCCTATGGCAGTCTCTGAGAGGTACAATACTGCAACATTGATCATGGCCTCGTCGTCCCTCACTTTGTCGTGTCTAAAAAAATTCTCCAAGTGCCAAAGGAAGTTTTCCACTTCTTGTGCATCACGAACACCTTTGAACACCAGAGGTTTGGGAGCCTCGATCTTGGAAGCTCTCGTGACCACAACATTGCTGGCTGCTTCAATCACGCCAGCATTGACATGCTCCTCAAGTGACTCTATCTTTGCCTTCATAGCATTGATAGTACTCAAAGACTCCATGAGTCTGCACTCTAAGGCAGTGCTGGTTAGCCTTAGTTCTATCTCGGTCTGTGTACGTCCCTCCAAGTCATTTCGGATACTCTCAATCACATCAAGAGTGTGCGCCTCAAGAACGCTAAGGGTGCCTTCCACCTTCCCCAAGCGTTGGCCAAAGATCTCCACGGCGTCCATCCCCACGTTCATCTTCATCACCTACTCATTACCGAGTGAGACGTCCTCGGGCAGGACCTCCACTTTATCCTCGCACGCCTCAATGGTAGATGGTTCTTAGGATGTAAGCCCTTCGTTTGACACAACCTCGGGTGGCACCTCCTGGCTCTTGTTGGTAGCATTTCTCTTTTTGTTATGGCCCCTCTTGCCAGCAGTATCCTGGATGACATTGGCTTGGGTGTTGGTAACGTTAATTTCTCCGTCGTTTGACATTTTGTTAGTTGCAACCTTTGCTCGGATACCACATTGTCACGTCCTTAGTAGTTAACTAAGTACATGTGTGGCACTTGACAACTCGCTCACGATCGTGCATAACTTGCTCACGTTCTTGCTATGCCAAGTCAGCCTTACTACACTCAAGATCGCTAAGAGAATGGTAGAAAGAATACAAGAGAATTGTTAAAGAAAGCTTTGTATTAGAGAGAACTTAAATTATTTGTTTGGTGAATTACAAATGAATGGTCCCCTTCATATACTAGTCTCCTAGGGGTTTGTGTGTAAATATTAATTGTTACACAAGTCCTTAATATTTACAAGATAAGGGCTTTCTCTATAATTTTCTACAAGCCTAGAAGATTCCAAGGACTTTCCTAGCAAATCCATAGGGATCTAGGGTCTTCCAAAGTAAATGTCCATATTGTTCTAGAATCTTCTCACAAATGCTAGTCTTCCTCCTATGTAAGCTTCCACATGGCTTTAATATATGCTAAACAGCACCTATGTGGCATGATAACATGGCGGGTCATCACACTCTCCCTACCTAATATTGTGACGATCGCGGCGTAATGCTGCTGCATAAACTCTCGGATCTTATCTTTGAATTGCCATAAGTTTTCATATCGTTCCCACGTGGCCTCCTCCGGTGGTTGCCCCTTCCAATGGTCAAGAAACATGGCAGTGGGTTTTTGCCCTTGTTTTCGCCTGGCCTGGTAATCCACTATAGCCTCAATTTCCCTATCATGCGAGGAGGTGATAGTCATAGGCGCTCGACTTGATTGGCCCTACTCGGATCATCCTTATCTTCATGATACGACTTAAGCATGCTAGCATGGAAGACAGGATAGATCTTAAGATATGATGGCATGTCAATCTTGTATGAGATCTTGCCTACCTTGGCGACAATCTTAAATGGCCCTTCATACTTGCGAATCAGATTCTGATGCATTCCCCGTAGTGCCTTGAACTGTCTTGGGTTAAACTTCACCATGACCATGTCCCCAACTCTATAGTTCGTGGATGCCGCTTACGGTCCGCAAACATTTTCATCTTCCTAGATGCCTTATCCAAGTAGGACTTAGCAGTGGCAAGCTGCTCCTCCGATCGTTTGGCCATATGATAAGCCCCCAAACTCTTTCCCTCCAACGCGGCTAGTAATGAATGTGGAGTTTGTGGTTGTTGGCCTGTGGCTAACTCAAATGGTGTCCTCCCCGTGGACTCACTCCGCTGCAAGTTATAAGAGAATTGGGCGATGTCTAGGCGCCTTGCCCAATCTTTCTGATGCGCGCTTACATAATTCCTCAAATAGCATTCTAGTAAGGCATTGACCCGTTCCGTTTATCCATCCATCTGTGGGTGGAAACTAGTGGAAAAGTGCAGTTTTGTGCCAAGTATGTCGAATAAATCTCTCTGAAAGTTTCCAGTAAAACGGGGGTCTCTATCACTGATAATATGCCTTGGTAAGCCCCAATACTTCACCATATTCTTAAAGAATAGTTTGGTAGATTCTGTGGCAGTGCAACCTGGTGAGGTGGGCATGAAGGTGGTATATTTGGAAAATCTATCCACCACTATCATAATAGTACCATAACCGTCGGACTTCGGTAGGCAAGTGATAAATTCCATGGTCACGCTCTCACATGGACGTTCTGCAACTGGTAGTGGCTCCAAAAGTCCTCCGAATTTTTGTTGCTCAACCTTGTCCTGTTGACAGACAAGACAAGTCTGCACATAACAAACACTCTATGTCATCTCGCATGTGTGGCCAATAGTAGACTGACTCAACCAAGGCCCTAGTGCGACGTTGGCCTGGATGACCAGCCCATATTGTGTCATGACTCTCCCTTATGATCCTCCGTTTAATTTCTCCAAACTTAGGCATGTAGACCCGCCGACCTGTGGTAAGTAGTAGGTCATCTTCAACCCAAAAACATCTCATATTGCTCTAGTTGGCTAACTCGATAAGTTGTTTGGCTGCTGGATCATGTTGCATGCCTTCTTTTATAGCCTCGCGAATGTCCCATCTCGTTGAAGTGATTGCAACAAGCTCGGCTTTCCGGCTCAAGGCATCGGCTACTATGTTATCTTTGCCCGGCTTATACTCCAGCACATAATCAAATTCAACCAAGCAATCCTGCCACTGAGCCTGCTTTGGTGCTAGCTTCTTCTGCGTCTGAAAGTAACTAGTAGCTACATTGTCGGTCTTGACCATGAACCTCGACCCAAGCAAATAATGTCGCCATGTACGAAGGCAATGCATAATAGCAGTCATCTCCTTCTCTTGCACTGTGTAATGTCGTTCCGTCTTATTTAACTTGCGGTTCTCAAATGCTATGGGATGCTTATCCTGCATCAAGACACCCCCAATGGCAAACTCTGAGGCATCTGTATGCACCTCAAATGTCTTGGAAAAGTCAGGTAATTCCAAGACTAGCTCCTCTGTTACAGCTGCCTTGAGGTCTTCAAACGTCTTTTGACAATGCTCCGTCCAAACCCATGGCTTGTTCTTCTTTAGCAACTCAGTAAATGGTGAGGCCTTTGCTGAGTATCCACTGATGAACCGACGATAGTGGTTAACAAGGCCAAGGAAGGATCTCAACTCAGTTACCTTTATAGGTGCCTCCCACTCCTGGATAGCACATACCTTAGCCTCATCCATGTGTAGCTCGCCATTTCTAATAACATGGCCTAAGAAGTGCACCTTTGATTGTGCAAACTCGCATTTCTCCTTCTTGATGTATAGCTCGTTCTCCCGCAAGACTTGGAAAACCTTCCTTAAGTGCTTCATATGCTCGCCAAGGTGTTGATGTAGATGACTATGTCGTCTAGGTAAACTACCACGAATTGATCAAGGTATGGATGAAAAATCTTGTTCATAAGGGTGCAAAATGTGGCTGGTGCATTGGTTAAGTCGAAGGGCATCACCAACCACTCAAAGGCTCCATATCTCATCATGCATGTTGGCTTCGGCCCATCCCCTTCTGCAATACGAACCTGGTAGTAGCCCTTGCGAAGATCCACCTTGGTAAAATACTTGGCTTGATCAAGTCTATCGAACAAGTCAGCAAGAAGCGGGATATGGTTCTTATTCTTCACTATAACCTTCTTAAGTGCTCGATAATCTATGCACAAGTGCATCGATCCATCCCTCTTCTTCTGAAACAATACCGGTGCGCTGAAAGGTGCCTCTGATGGGCGAATATTACCAGCATCTAGCAGCTCTTTCAGTTATTTCCTAAGCTCCTCTAGCTCGGGTGGTGCCATACGATATGGGGAAAATGTATGTGGCTTAGCCCCGGGCTCCAACTCTATCTTGTGATCCACCTCTCACCTAGGCGGCAAGTGCTTAGGCAACTCCTCGGGCATGAAATCTTTGTTTTCCTCAAGAAACTTCTCTATGCAAGATGGCAATGTCTCTTGAAAACTCTTTTCTTCCTCCACACTTGCGATGGTTGCCACGAACGTCGGCTCCCCCTTCTTGATGCCCTTGACAACCTGCATAGCTAAGAGTTGTGATTAGCTCTGTTCGTGTGTCATTGTCCCTGTAGGTACCATGGAAGCTCCTTCTCGCTCCATAACCAAGAGATGTTGGAGGTAGGGGTCGATCAAAGAATGGTAATGTCTAAAGAACTCTTGCCCCAATATGATGTCAAAGATATCCATAGCGGTTACAGTAAAGTTTGTCATACCTTTCCAAGTTCCCAATTTGACACCAACTCCATTAGCTACCCCACGGGCATTCTGTACCCCGGCATTCACAGTCTTAATGCGAGAGTTGGTTGGAGCAATCTTCAATTCTAGTCTCTTTGCGGCAGCCTCAGTCACGAAATTATGAGTTGCTCCAGTATCTACCATTGCACGAGCAGGCTTGTTATTGATGGTGAGATCCACCTACTGATTGCCGTTCTCGGTAGGTTGGATAGATTGCTTCATGATAACACCGCATAATCCGATCATACCCAACTGTGCGGTTCCCGAACTCTCTCCTTGTGGCTTCTCCTTCCGTTCACTGACCATGGCACCGAAGCTCTTTAGATCGGGACAATTCCTAAAGCTGTGCGGCTCTTCGCATATGTAACATCCCTTCTTCTCGGTCTGCGCCTTCTTCTCGGCATAGCCCTGACGGCCACTCTACTTTTTGGAATCTTGAGTCTTGTAGTATTGTTGTTTTATCTCCTTGCCTTTGCCACGGTCTCCCCCACCTTTGACATTGGTAAACTTTGATTCTTTGTCTTTGCCTTTGTCGTGCTTTTCATGCCTGAAATCCATCAATGATTCGGCCTCCACTATGGCTTGGTCTATATCTGTGACTTGCCGGCGTTGCAACTCCTGCTTAGCCCAATTTTGCAACCCGTCCATGAAGTGGAACAACAAGTCATCATTGGTCAGGTTGGGGATTTGAAGCATAAGGGTAGTGAACTCCTTGACATAGACATGTATGCTCATGTTTGCTTCAACTCCCTAATCCTGCGCCTTGCCTCGTACAAGACATTGTTTGGAAAGACCTGTCACTTGAACTCGGCTTTGAACTGATCCCACGTGCTAATAATACATAGACCTTTATCCATGTCGGTCGTCTTCCTTCTCCACCATTGCATGGCAGTCTCTGAGAGGTACAATACTGCAACGTTGATCATGGCCTCGTCGTCCCTCACTTTGCCGTGTCTGAAGTAGTTCTCCAAGTGCCAAAGGAAGTTTTCCACTTCTTGTGCATCACGAACACCTTTGAACACCAGAGGTTTAGGAGCCTTGATCTTGGCCTCTCTCGTGACCACAACATTGATGGCTGTTTCGGTCACACCAGCATTGACATGCTCTTCGAGTGACTCTATCTTTGCCTTCATAGCATCGATAGTACTCAAAGCCTCCATGAGTCTGCACTTTAAGGCAGTGATAGTTAGCCTTAGTTCCATCTCGGTATGTGTACGTCCCTCCAAGTCATTTCGGATACTCTCAATCTTTTCAAGAGTGTGCCCCTGAAGAATGCTAAGGGTGCCTTACACCTTACCCAAGCGTTAGCCAAAGATCTCCACGGCATCCATCCCCACGTTCATCTTCATCACCCACTCATTACCGAGTGAGACATCCTCGGGCAGGACCTCCACTTCATCCTCGCTCGCCTCAGTGGCAGATGGTTCTTAGGATGTAAGCCCTTCGTTTGACACAACCTAGGGTGGCACCTCCTAGCTATTTTTGGTGGCATTTCTCTTTTTGTTATGGACGCTCTTGCCAACAGTATCCTGGGTGACATTGGCTTGGGTGTTGGCAACGTTAATTTCTCCATCGTCCGCTATTCCCTTAGTTGCAACCTTTGCCCTGATACCACGTTGTCACGTCCTTAGTAGTTAACTAAGTATATGTGCGACACTTGACAACTCGCTCACGATCTTGCACAACTTGCTCACGTTCTTGCTATGCCAAGTCAGTCTTACTACACTCAAGATCGCTAAGAGAATGATAAAAAGAACACAAGATAATTGTTAAAGGAAGCTTTATATTGAGAGAACTTGAATAGTTTTCTTGGTGAATTACAAATGAATGGTCCCCTTTATATACTATCCTCCTAGGAGTTTGTGTGTAAATATTAATTGTTATACAAGTCCTTAATATTTACAAGATAAGGGCTTTCTCTAGAATTCTCTACAAGCCTAGAAGATTCCAAGGACTTTCCTAGCAAATCCATAGGGAACTAGGGTCTTCCAAAAGAAATGTCCATACTTTTCTAGAATCTTCTCACAAATGTTAGTCTTCCTCCTATGTAAGCTTCCACATGGCTTTAATATATGCGAATGACACCTATGTGGCATGATGACATGGCGGGTCATCACATAAAGCCATAGTAACAGTAGGGTAATAAGCTCCAGAAAACTCAACAGTAGTTGTATAAAATTCATGTAAAAATTTAACAATATTATTTATGGCCTCCCAAGTATTAGTTGTTAACATACGGTTTGGATCAGTACAATGCGCATTAACAACTTCAGTTATAGGCAATAGCAACATCTTAAAAATAAGTATGTATAATTCCATCTAATAACAATTTCATCTAGCATGAATATGGGGTTAAGGTTATGTTGGTACACTTAGTCTTAAATTCCCTAATTCTAGATTGTCTATTATTTTCTTGAATAACACCAACTGCTGTTCTAACATGAGTAATCTCAGTCGAAAATAAATTAAGGCCACTTTTAACAATTAAATTATAAACATGTCATGCAAACGTAAAATATTCCGTCAAGTGATGGTTGAAAATGCAGTCTTAATATTGGAATAACGGCATTATTGTTAGAAGCATTATCAAAGACATGCACAATATTTGTTTATTAAGATTATAAAATGCAATAACTTCACAAATAGTAGTACTTATAAAAATAGCAGTATGACTCTGATCTTCATCATATTTAAAAACGATAATACATTTTTGTATATAATAACTATCATCTATCCAATGACATGTAATTGTCAAGTTGTCACGACCCAAAACCAACCGTCGTGATGGAGCCTATCATGGAACTAGGCAATCCAACTATTCAACCAGTTCAACCAAATAAAAGCTTTGAACAGTATACGGAAACAGTTATTATTTAAGAAAAACATTTTAAAAACATAAATAAATCCACAACGTAGTACAATTCCTTCCCAAAAATCGGGATGTCACCGAATATATGAGCATCTATACCAGGAGCAGTCTACTACAATGTCTAAGGAATAAGAACTGAAATACAAATAAAGATAATGAAGGAGAGTTAAGGCATGTGACCGCCATGCAGCTACCTCGATAGTTCCCGAGATCAGCTGCTCAAATATCAACACCTACTATGACCGGGAACACCTGGTTCTGCACACGAAGTGTAGGGTGTAGCGTCAGTAAGTAACAATAAAAAATAAGGAACTGAAAGATAGTGACGAGATACACAATTATAGTTCATTTTCACTGATCTCAACAAGAAAGTAGACATGCTTTCAAATCCAACAATTTAAGTCAAATCAGTTTATACACGCCAAGTTCAAGTAAAATTCGGATATAGTACCTCTCAAAAGTTTCAAAACAATGAGATATAGCAACTATGTGTAACAACAATGAAAGCAGATACCGCCTCTCAGGGCAACTGTCCCTTAGACTATCACAATAGCTCATCACTCGGCTTTCATCCCTCAACACTCACACTCAATAGGCACCTGCGCTCACTAGGGGTTACACACTCCGGAGGGGCTCCTTCAACCCAAGCGCTATATTGTTGCGGCGTGCAGCCCGATCCCATATAAATAGCCATAAAGCTCGTTGCGGGTGCAACCCGATCCATATATATATACAACCCTAAGGCTCATTGCGGCGTGCAACCCGATCCATAAACATATAGCCCTCACGCCCGTTGCGGCGTGCAACCCGATCCATATATATACATATAGCTCACAGCTCAACACTCAAGCCCTAACTCAGTCATCAACCTCTCCAGTCTCTCGGGCTCTCGGAGATCATAAAAAAACAAAAATAAGCCCAGACAAGAATGATATGATGCACCAATAATGGACAATGGAGACTGAGATAAAATAAATAAGTAAACTGTGACTAAGTACACAACAACAATTAGCCAATAATTCAACTAGTACACAACCTCTGCGGGTCCCAACAGTGTAATCACATAGCCTAAGCATGATTTCCAACACGATTTGCGGTCAAAGTTCTATATCACAGGGAGAGCATATAGCTAACAACAACTTATTCAACTTTACAGTTTTACGGAATGGACCAAGTCACAATTTCCTACAGTGCACGCCCACAAGCCCGTCACTTAGTGTGTGCGTCACCTCCAAAACGATTCACATAACGCGCAATTCAGGGTTTCATACCTCAGGACCATAATTAAAATTGTTACTTACTTCAAACCACGCTCAATCAGTCAAGTAGTATGCTTTTTCCTCGATTTGCTGACTCCGATCGGCTCGAATCTAATCATAATTAATTCGATTCAATCAATATAAATTATAGGAATAAATTTCATAAGAAAATATACATTTTCTAACAAAATCCGAAATTTAACCCAAAAATCGCAAGTGGGGCCCACGTCTGGGAATCCGAAGAAACTTATAAAATCCGATAGCCCATTCAATTATGAGTCCAACCATACTAGTTTCACTCAAATCCGACTCCAAATCGATATCGTAATCTCAAAAATTCGTTTTATGAGATTTCTACAATATTTCCCAAATTTCCATCTCAAAACACTAATTAAATGATGAAAATAATGATTTATTCATGTATATTAACCAAATTCGAGTTAGAATCACTTGCCCCCGATGTTTTTCCTTGAAAATCTCTCAAAAATCGCCTCTCCCCAAGCTCCAATTTGTCAAAATGGAAAATGGGACGAATTCCTGTTTTTATAACTTAAAGTTTCTACCCAGGCATTGCCCTCGATCGCTGCCCTCGATCACTGTCCCCGATTTTTGCACTTGACCCCTGCCCTCGATCACTACCCTCGATTACTTCCCCCAATCGCTGCCCCCGATTTCTGCCCCCGTTTTTCAACAGAAATATTCCAGCAGCTGTTTAAGTCCAAATTTCGATCTATTAACTATCTGAAACTCACCTGAGGCCCTCGGGACCTCAACCAAATACACCAATAAGTCCTAAAACATCATACGAACTTAGTTGAAACCTCAAATCACATTAAACAACGCTAAAACCATGAATCATACCCCAATTCAAGCTTAAGGAACTTAAGAATTTCCAACTTCTACATTTGATGCCGAAACCTATCAAATCAATTCCGATTGACCTCAAATTTTGCACACAAGTCATAAATGACATAACAAAGCTATGAAAATTTTCAGAACTAGATTCCAACCCTGATATCAAAAAGTCAACTCCCCAGTCAAACTTCCCAAAAATTCAACTTTCGCCATTTCAAGTCAAATTTCACTACGGACTTCCAAATAATTTTACGGACACGCTTCTAAGTCCAAAATCACCATACAAAGCTATTGGAATCATCAAAACATTATTTCGAGGTCGTTTACACATAAGCCGCTATCATGTCACTATTTTAACTTAAGCTTTAAACCTTGGAACTAAGTGTTCCAATTTATTCCAAAACCTCACTGGACCCGAACTAATCACCCTGGCAAGTCACATAATAACTGTAAAGCATAAATTGAGCAGTAAATGGGGAAACGAGGTTGTAATACTCAAAACGATCGGCCGAGTCGTTACATTCTCCCACACTTAAACATACGTTCGTCCTCGAACATGCCAAGAGCTGTTCCTAACCTTCAAATATCTATTCCACCTTACGCACATACCCGGGGGTGATCCCACGTCACCTTATTCTATGTAGGCCTCACAACACAACATATCTGAAAATCATTAATTTAACCTTAGCCCAAAATCCTTGGAGCCCAATTTCTAACATCTAGAATTCCTTTCAAGACCCGAATCTCACATCTACACACTGTATAAGTCTGAACAAACTGTATCAAGCTATAACCATAATCCCAGATATAATCACATAACATACTACACAACTCGCATATTCGCATCACCATTCCCGATCACAGTAACTACTCAAAACTAACCAAGTACTAGTATAAAACCCCGCATTCAATAGAACCTCATTCCAAAACCTTCGTACACTGCCAATGATGAAAGAAACAATCAAAACTCATAACCACTCATCAGATCAACTAGCCATGGAGCTCTCTCGCCCCGACCAGAACCATAATCACCTTCTAAGCAGACTTTCAATATTATCCTCCCGAATATACCGTAATCAAACCTGATAGTGCCCATTCTAGGTCCAATGAACTTATACTATTAACCACAACTATTCTACAGATATGCCATACTAATATAACTCTAGCCACAAACTGCGCAATCTGTGTACTGAAAATGGAAATTATCTCAAAGAAGAGGACCGTTTTCGCAGGTTCAACTAGCACCACCACAACCGCAATGCTATGAGCTCATCATGTATAGTAGAAACAAGACACACAAATCTAATAACAGTAACCAGCTCTCCTAGAGTTCACATTAACATCACCCGCACGGATAACTCACGTGCCAATAACATAATCTGCCTCACATGGTCACATGCCTCCAATCCAAGCATATTATACAGGAGCAATCAAATAAGTACACATGCATATGATGAATTAAATAAGATTCACATGCTCCTAGACTGGTATAAATAACACGCCATAGAGTGGGCATGTGTAAAGTGTGCTATCATAACGCAAATCAGCAAGTTAATGCAGAAATAGTAACTACCCGGTTTATTCAGGGAATCAGCTTCTTTCTAACCTCAAGTATATCCCAGATAGTTCTCAACAAAGGTACGAATATGAGAAACGTTATAACTTTACGCTTAACAGTCAACCCTAGGCATATCATAGCCTAAGCATTCTTCCGAGTATGAATACTTTCTCTGATGCCGGCACATGGGCTCAAACCTCACATATATGCACATTCATAGTGCGTAGCTATCACAAATAATTAGCGCAACTAGTTCCTCCACTGAGTTTAAATATAGCACTCACCTCAAATAGGTCGTAACCTTGAAACAATATGCTTCAGAGAACTCTCAATCTCCAAATTCATAGAACACATGAACCACCGTAACTGATCCCAATTCCAACACTCGAATGACTAACACATCTATCATGTACGATCATCCCACGAGGAATACTTTCATAATTCTTCTGTGCCACACAACAATAATTTGAATATCAGTAGTCTATCAACCAGGTGAGTACCGCAATACTAATGAACATCTGTAAGTCAAAACACAATGCGTCTTTTGAAATGCTCACCCTTCTCAGAGATTACTGAGCAGTTATAACATTCATCTAAATATCTGAAACAATATTCTGTCCAAAATTCGTGATTTTCCTTTCAAGAATGAACTGCCACCTTGTACATGTAAATCTAAATCTCGCACAACACACCACATCTATCATGTGAAAAGCACGAGAATCCCATTATAAACTCTTAGTCACTAGCAAATTACATACCCTATTAGTTAGAAACCTTTCTCTTGCTTCTTTTCAGGAGAAAATCACAATACACAATACGTTCCCCACACCGGCAGAAAATATCCAGCTCAAACCATGGTGGAAACCATGAGGAACACTTTGAAATCTATTTGCACATAACCAAGTTATCAGAACTGAATTCCTCTAACTCGACCAAGCCACACAGGTTGCCAAATCCGAGAGTATTGCCACAAAACACCAGTAAAGCCCCACCTCATCATAAGAACCAAAAGAACCGAGCATGCTGCCATACTGATCCAGCATGTTACCCATTTGTCCTATTTTCTCTGAGTTTCTTCTGAATTACCCTCAAGTTGACATTTCTCCTTGTCAGAACACTACTATCCTTACCCAAAGCTCACTACAAGACATTCTAACATAAAACCACATTGCCCTAAGGTCCATAAACCAATGTATTCTTCTTAAGCACTTCCATAAGTACCACAACCGAGACACCCACTCTTAAGGACCTTATGTAAATTTAAAATTGTTCCTCTTTCCTTTCTCATACTAAAGTGTAGAATCCATAGTCAAACAGAATTACTGTACGTCCCGATACCATCCAATGTAAGTAACCGATTCTAGTGATATACAAATTCTAAACAAATTTCAATTGCCACATATACATTTTGAAACCATTAGAACCCTCTCGAGAGTCATCCACATATACATTTGCTCTACCCAAACGGGCCGAAAGATACATGCTCCTTTAGCACAATCAACACTCAAAGAAGTAACCTTGCCTTAAAACGACCAATCAAATTCATACTTCGTGCACACTACATCCTTCAAAATAACAACTTAATCATTCCATAATTTTTACATTTTTTTAAAGTGCAATGTAACCCGTATTTAGGAATTTCAGTACTCGAGTCATCCTCGATCTCAACCTCTGCAAGTCATAACTAACCCACAAGTATGCCTCAGACCAAAACTAGAAGTCAACATATATCCATGAAATTGAATTGTCAATAGCAGGCTCAAAGCCATACAACAAAACACTCTATAACTCACAATACCCATACTCTATTACTGCTATAATACTGCAGTCACTTCAACGAAAATTCTTCTCAAGCTTATGCAACACCCACCATAAAAATACCTCAATCATCCGCTAAGCTCGCATTCATTCTCTTGACACTCAAGTCAACTTTCTCAACCAGATTCAAATTCAAATCTCAACACATACGCCCCGCTGGCAGAAAAGAAACTCTCCACTCAACATTATAAGGGACACACCTACGTAGATTACTCCGCAAGGGATAACCCACCTGCTTAGCCTCAAATTTGCATCTTGTTATACCCTTTCGCAGTCACAATTACTACGCAATCACTTAATCTTTCTGAGTCCAAACTCATTAACAAGACATGAGAATTTAATTTGTCCCATAATTTAATAACGTGAAAGATCCTTCAACACATTTATACTCGAGACTATACGTAAAATCAAGACAGACACCAAGCACCTTTTTTTTAATCAAAAGGAAAGCACTTCTCATCACATTCAAACCATCTTAACACATCCTGCAATCACATCATACTTATCATATAGCCATTTAACCACTCATCGAGCCACAAATTCTCCTCGTAGGGCCATTACCAGACATATAGGTCCAAATGTACAAGTTCTCACAACCGAAACTGCCAAATCTAAGTTGCGGTCTAAACCTAGCCTCAAATCCTCGAGACGGGTCCATCACCAAAATACTAAATACACACCTCGAACCTCGTTCATGGAATCACAAGCCAGCGATGCACAGTTGATACTGAGCATTCACACGCGCACACGAATGCGTGGAAGGAATTCAAAGAGTTATGTTTCAAGCTGAATCAATTCCGCACGATAGAATACAAGAAAGTAAAATTTTCCTAAGGGTTCGGCAGCCTCTCGAAGAAAAGTACAGACGTCTCCGTACAGATCCGCAAGACTCTACTAAACCTGCTCATGACTCGTGAGACCTATGTAATCTAGAGCTCTGATACCAACTTGTCACGACCCAAAACCAATTATCGTGATGGCGCCTATCGTGAAACTAGGAAAGTCATCTATTCAACCAGTTCAACCAAATAAAAGCTTTGAACATTATACGGAAGGAGTTATTATTTAAGAAAACCTTTTAAAAACAGAAATAAATCCACAACGTAGTACAATTCCTTCCCAAAAAACGGGGTGTCACCGAGTACATGAGCATCTATACCAGGAGCAGCCTACTACAATGTCTAAGGAATAAGAACTAAAATACAAATAAAGAAAATGAAGGAGAGTCAAGGCATGCAACCGCCATGCAGCTACCTCGATAGTCCCCGAGATCAGCTGCTCAAATATCAACACTTGCTATGACCGGGAATACCTGAATCTGCATACGAAGTGCAGGGTGTAGCGTGAGTACAACCAACTTAGTAAGTAACAATAAAAAATAAGGAATTGAAATATAGTGATAAGCTGCACAGTTATAGTTCATTTTCAGTGATCTCAACAAGAAAGTAGACCTGCTTTCAAATCCAACAATTTAAGTCAAATTAGTTTATACACGCTAAGTTCAAGTAAAATCCGGATATAATACCTCTTAGAAATTTCAAAACAATGACATATAGCAACTATGTGTAACAACAATGATAACAGATACTGCCTCTCAGGGCAACAGTCCCTTAGACTATCACAATAGCTCATCACTCGACTCTCAGCCCTCAACACTCACACTCAATAGGTACTTGCGCTCACTAGGGGTGTACAGACTCCGGAGGGGCTCCTTCAGCCCAAGCGCTATATCTCTATGGCGTGCAGCCCGATCCAATATAAATAGCCATAAAGCTCGTTGCAGCGTGCAACCTGATCCATATATATATACACCCCTAAGGCTAGTTGCGGCGTGCAACCCAATCCATAAACGTACAACCCTCAGTCCCATTGTGGTGTGTAACCCGATCCATATATATACATATAGCTCACAGCTCGGCACTCAGGCCCTAACTCAGTCACCAACCTCTCCAGTCTCTCTGACTCTTAGAGATCATAAAAAAACTCAGCCCAAACAACAATGATATGATGCACCAATAATGGACAATAGAGACTAAGATAAAATAAACAAATAAGTTGTGACTGAGTACACAACAATAATTAGCCAATAATTCAACAAGTACACAACATATGCGGATCCCAACAATGTAATCACATAGCCTAAGCATGATTTCCAATATGATTTGCAATCAAAGTTTTATATCACAGGGAGAGCATATAGCTAACAACAAGTTATTCAACTATACAGTTTCACGGAATGGACCAAGTAACAATTTCCTAAGATGCACGCCCACACGCCTGTCACCTAGCATGTGCGTCACCTCCAAAACAATTTATAAAATACGTAATCCGGGGTTTCATACCTAATGACCATATTTAAAACTGTTACTTACCTCAAACCATGTTCAATCAGTCAAGTAGTATATTTTTTCCTCAATTTTCCGACTCCGATCGGCTCAGATCTAATCATAATTAATTTGATTCAATCAATACAAATTATAAGAATAAATTCCATAAGAAAATATAAATTTTCTAACAAAATCCAAAATTTAACACAAAAATCGCCTGTGAGGCCCACATCTCGGAATCTGACATAACTTATAAAATTTGACAACTCATTCAATTACGAGTCCAACCATACTAGTTTCACTCAAATCCGACTCCGAATCGACATCGAAATCTCAAAAAATCGTTTAATGAGATTTCTACAATTTTTTCCAAATTTCCATCTCAAAACACTAATTAAATGATGAAAACAATGATATATTCGTGTATATTGACCAAATCCGAGTTAGAATCACTTACCCCAATATTTTTCCTTGAAAATCTTTCAAAAATCGCCTCTCCCCAAGATCCAATTTGTCAAAAATAGAAAATGGGACAAAGTCCCATTTTTATAACTTAAAGTTTCTCCCCAGACGTTGGCCTCGATCGCTGCCCTCGATCACTTCCCCCGATCACTTCCCTCGATCACTGCCCCCGTTTTCTAGCAAACAAATTCCAGCAACTGTTTAAGTACAAATTTCGATCCGTTAACCATCTGAAACTCACCCTAGGCCCTCGGGACCTCAACCAAATATATCAACAAGTCCTAAAACATCATACGAACTTAGTTGAAACCTCAAATCACATAAAATAATGCAAAAATCACGAATCATACCCCAATTCAAGCTTTAGGAACTTAAGAATTTTCAACTTCTACATTCGATGCCGAAACCTATCAAATCAATTCCGATTGACCTCAAATTTTGCACACAAGTCATAAATGACATGATAGAGCTATAAAAAATTTCAGAAATGGATTCTGATCCCGATATCAAAAAGTCAACTCCCCGGTCAAACTTTCCAAAAATTTAACTTTCGCCATTTCAAGCCAAATTCTACTACGGACTTTCAAATAATTTTTTGGACATGCTTCTAAGTACAAAATTACCATACGAAGCTATTGGAATCATCAAAATTTTATTCTGAAGTCGTTTATATATAAGTTAACATCCGATCACTATTTTAACTTAAGCTTTAAACATTGGAACTAAGTATTCCAATTCATTCCAAAACCTCACTGGACCCGAACTAATCACCCGGACAAGTCACATATTAATTGTAAAGCATAAATTGAGTAGTAAATGGGGGAACAGGACTGTAATACTCAAAACGACCGGTCGGGTCATTACACAAATAATCATTTCCATTAACATCATGGCTAATATCAGAAGTTAGAGAAACTCTATAAGGAAGGTGGTCAAACAAATAACGTATGTGTGTCTGATATTGTCCATTAAGTCTAAAGATATCAAACCTACAAGTACTTCTAGGGATATCTTTAAATAAAGGATTATAAATTCTTTGAATATACATAATAAGATATGATGAAGAAGCAAAAGAAAAAAGTAGACAACCCAAAGCAATCATTTCTGCTAACTCTTCACGATCCTTCATTTTATCATATTTCATAAGTCCTCCAGTACTAGGGTTTAGAGTTCCTTGATTTTCATCTAAATCAGAGTCTCATTCTATAGGATGAGTAATTCTCAGATGTCTACTAAGTGTCTCAGTCCCCCCAAAACTTCCTCTAGTCTTATGTTTAAAATCATCTTTACAAATTTTGTATCTCACTCTATCACTATTCTCTATTTCCTCAAAATATTTCCAAACTTTACTTCTCCTTCTCCGATGACTAGTAGTGGGGGACACACGTGGTCTACTACTAGTGCCATGACCACCACACATGCTACCAACTCCAACACTACTAGGTGTAGGTGGTATTTTATCTTTAATTTCTAATTCATTATCTTTTATACAGTAATTTTTCTGTAATTGTTCATCATCTATATTATTATCAGGTGATGTTTCAGAAACATGTGTAAAGTCATTTAACTTACTACCAGAAGTTGAAGTAGCACCTCTTTTTCTATTTTCTAGATTACCCCGATTATCAACCTTATTACAAACTCATTTTGCAGCATTAAACATATTGTGAAAATTTTACTACTAATAAAAATTAAATATGCAAATAGAATATCAATTAGGAGAAAGAGTTGGAACGAGTGCACCGAATTCCGCAATAAATTGAACACTTGATTATTTTTGAAGTCTTGAAATTGAATTTCGCAACTTTGAAGTTACCACGAATAAACTTTAATTGTTCTAAGTTCAAACTTCAAATAATACCATAAATAAAATTTTAAAAAATAAATGAGAGTCAAATAGTTGTTAGCAATTTAGGTGAAGAATGAGAGAATGACAATTGAGAATTTGGTTTTGAGAATTAAGAGATTAGTGAAGAAATGAATAAGAGGGAGGGGGATCAATTTATAGTTTTTCAAAGGGCTAAATTAGTAAATAATAAAATTATTATTTTTGAAAAATAAAAAGCCCCAAAAAGCGCTATTCTTGATATAAAATAGCCAATGGTCAAGACTATGAAAAATAAATATGAATTAGTCGTTGAACCGGTCCAGTTAACCGGTTCACGAGTGACAAGACTTTACCGGGTCGGACTGGTCCAGTTACCTAATATTGAAATTTTCCAGACACAGGCCGGTTCCCGTCCCAACCCAGTCCGGCCCGGCCCCTTACCATCGGTCCGGTCCGTCTAAAATCGGACATGGCCAGCCCGGTCCATTTGACACCCTTAGATTAGACGCTAGTCATCTATTAGGTTAGCAATACACAAGGGCTTCATTCCAATTAATATTTTCTAGGAAATTCATTTCCATAAGGACCATTAGACTTCCTTAAATTTTAAGGCTGTAATGCTTTCCTATATTTCTCATTCAAAAATGTCCTATTCACACGTATTATGGATTAAGTTTGCGTATGAACACTAAATTTTACTTACTATACTAACAATAATTATAATTGTTTTCACATTAGAGTAATTTAGCTTTATTATAGCAATCACAAAATTAGGTTTTGTCACATTAAAGTAAATAGACTATATCCGATTTATTTAAAAATACAAAATATTCGAAGGTCAAATTTTCAGCGATGGGTTGTGACATGTTACTCGATGTAGACACTGAAATTTTAACAGATCAAGACAAATCCTAAATTCAAGACGATTCTTGAAATATTATGAGTCTATTAAGGTTACTTGGTGGCTACTCCACACAAACCTTAATTCATGCCTATAAATAATGCTACATATGTCCTTCAAAGACGATATCAGGAATTTCATAAACTCCCGAAATATGAACAATGAGATCAAATATACGATCTCCGAAATTTCATTAAAATCTTGGAATATTCATTAAGAGATCAAAGGCATGTCAAATATGTCTTGCTTAAAGTTCTAGCAACATTCAAGATCTAAATGAAGTGTTGCTACATGCTTCAAGATCATCAAATACATCAAGAAGATGCATATCATCCTACATTTGAGAAATACGCCTCTACGACCCTCGAATTACGCATAACAAATCGGAGGAAAGAATCAAGGGATAAACAGAGTTGTAACCCGCAATGTTTATCAATAAAATACTTTTTTATTTATAATTATTTGTGATTGCAGTTTTATTTTACTGCACAAATTTATTGCAAACAAATTGGTACGCCCAGTGGGACCAGTTCTGCCCTTCATCTCTTTCTTCCTTCAAATCGAAAACTATAAGTTTCAAAATTATCTATTGTGATGGTCGGATACTTCAAGTCTCGTCTTCAAGTTTCAGCAAAGCCCGCATCTCGACAAACCTTGAAGTAGGGGGCATTTATAGACATTGAAATTTTAGCAGATCAAGATAAATCCTAAATTCAAGACGACTTTTGAAATATTAGGAGTCTATTAAAGTTACTTGGTGGCTACTCCACACAACCCTTAATTCATGCCTATAAATAAGAATACATATGTCTTTCAAAGACGATCTCATGACTTTCATAAACTCCCGGAATATGCACAATGAGATCAAATATACGATCTCCAAAATTTCATTAAAATCTTGAAATATTCATTAAGAGATCAAAGGCATGCCAAATATGTCTTGCTTAAAGTTACAACAACATTCAAGATCCAAATGGAATGTTGCTACATGCTTCTTGATCATCATACATCAAGAAGATGCATATCATCCTATATTCGAGAAATACGCCTCTAAGGCCCTCGAATTACGAATAACAAATCGGAGGAAAGAATCAAGGGATAAACAGAGTTGTAAACACACAATATTTATCAATAAAATTCTTTTTTCTTTATAATTGTTTGTGATTGCAGTTTTATTTTTCTGCACAAATTTATTGCAAACACTCGCCACAACATGATTTGTCACTCTGCGAATTTCCCGTCAGAAATAAATGTTTCATCGTAAAAAATTTTAACCTTCTAATATTTAAAAGAAAAGACAATAAAATTATTTTAAGTAAAACGAATAAATTAGAGAAAATGATTACAGTAGACCAAAGTGTTAGATTTGGGATTTTCCTAGAATTGAACTACTTTTATACTGTAATTGTTTAATTCGTTCTCTCCTTCTTTTTGTTTCATTTAAATGTTATTTAAATATCCTTTGTTTAAAACGTGAATAATAAGAATTTAACAATAATTTTATTTTTAGTATTTGATGTATAATTTACATAGTGATAAAAACATTGATGTAGTGACTAGCGTGTCATAATCTAACAAAGTTGGTAGTTTAGCCTTTCGATCATTTATTCTTTGAGCAATTCACATGTATTTTAATTTTTCTTAATCTGACAAAAATAATTTATGACTTTACTATTATAGCGAGTAAAGTATATTTAATTTATTCTGATAACAAAATAATTTTATAATTTTACTAGTATAATGAGTAAACTTCAGTAATCGTACATAAAATTACCCCATATATAATCTAACTCCTTGTCCTAGTGCTAGTAGACAAAAGAGAGAGAAAAAATAAATCGGGTGTTTAATCGTCTTGGACTTCATTTTAGCTGTTCGTTCAATTACTTATTTGGAAATTACAAGTATTTTTTTTAAATCTATTTTTCTTATTCTTGCTAGCCCGAAATTTTGAAGTTCATATACGTTTGTCCAAATACGTACAGAATTTCTCAGTGTAAGAAACCACTGCGGCAAAGTACGATGATATGGTCGTATGCTGCCTAAAGGAGTGTGTAATTCGATGACGAGAGGGGCCCAGGACAAGAGAGCCCCTATGTGGGCCCGGGACGCGACGAGGTAAGTTTGAAAATAGAGAGCGCACTGCTGCATAAAACAGTGACTACTAATGAGAAAAACAAAACAAAAACATAGTCCAAAGGTAAAACAGTGACTTAACCCTGCCATCATAATCTCCTTTTGCACGACATTCGCCCACTCTCCCTCTTTCTCTTTCTCTCTCCTTTCAGTTTCATTTCAACTAAAAGGAAAATTAAGTACTAATATCTGCAAAAAGCATTTCCATTTGGAATCTTCTTCTTATCTGCCCTCAACTAAAGCTCAAACTTTCGGTTCTGAAATTGCTTCGATTGGAAGGAAGTTTAGTTTTCTGGTTGTAACGGAAATGGAGAAGCTTTATTTTTCTTGAGCTGTGAGTGAAACACAGAAAATAGTCAGATAAAGCGATAGCTGAGGTACTTCACCGCTTATGGAGTTTAAAGATTGATTTTGATCGACGCGCTTAATATTTGATAGTTTCTGTTAAGAAAGGGAAAGTTGAGTTTGGGTTTTTCGAAGACTATGGCTTTTTCATCCATATTTTGCTGCGTCAAGGGTTCAGATCGGTATGTGCTTAAATTCGTTCAAAGCTATTACCTTTATTACTGTCCTAAATTTCTTAAATTCCGCCTGGTATTGTTCTAATTAAGCTTTATTTGAAGCTATTTTTACAATTTTTTCTACTAGAATGCTCTAAGTAGAAACAAAGTTGCATTTGTTGAAAAGAAAAAATTGAACTGAAAGCCACTACTTGTATTTGAATTATTCTTGCAGTAGCCTTCTCATTATGTTAATTTAGTGGATGCTGCCAATGGAAGTGCAGGAACCTCTATTATTTTTCCCTTTTTATTTGTGAATTGCTTTTCTATTTGAAATCTTCTTCCTCTTTTATTTCCCCCCTTTTTTGGTGAATTGATTTTCTGTTTGAAATAATACAGAAAGGGGCAAGCGAAGAAGCAGCCAAAGTGGAGAGTTTTTTCTCTAAAGGAGTTGCACTCTGCTACGAATAATTTTAACTATGATAACAAGCTTGGAGAAGGTGGATTTGGAAGTGTTTATTGGGGCCAGCTCTGGGATGGATCTCAGGTAATTCATGTGGTTTTCCTTTCCCTTTAAAAATTTAGCTCATCAAATTTTCCTCTGCTATAATTGTGAATACCTGCTGATTGATTGATTAAAAAGAAAAAAAAACAGTCTATGCCTTCTCTTTGTTAACTCATTGGAGCAATTATATGAAAGAATTTTTAGAGTTGCTGGAACACTATTGGTACACTTGAGTTTTTTCCTATAATAGCATTGACTTAAAGGCCACAATTAATTGCCATACAAAGAGTTGGATCCTGGTTATTCACTAGGATTTTGGGATCTCAGAGGAATCTTTCTAAGGTAGTTTGTCGTGAGTTTGTGATTGTAATTATGATGTTATTGATATAACAGGTTCCAAGTCCTAGCTGGTAAAGCGATGAATCTTGAAGATAATTCGGATTTTCTTTATGAGGTTGCTTGGGTGCTTAAGTCTAGAAAAACATTTAATGGTGTTTCAGTAGAAAGCTATAATTTTGGAATAGTTAGGTCCAATCCAGCAATAAGCACTTTTGAAATGTGGTACAGCTCAGCCTTAATGGACGAGCATCATCAAAGTTACTATAATAATTTTGATTTTGTCAACGCTTGCACTATGTTTTGTTGGGTAGAGGATAAATTAAAGAGAAGAGATAACCATGAGTCTTGTATTCTCTTAGGAAAGGGACTCGGCTTTTTGAGAAAAAAAAGCTTAAGTTTTTTTAGTCCATCCCAGATGGACAGGAGGAAGTTACTAGATAGGAATTTACATTGGACCTATGACTATGGAGGAACATCTATTTGATATCACCAGCAAACACCATATGATGTTACCATTCTTCTCTCAAATGTATGTTTGCTACTTGAGTCACAATTAAGGTCACAACAATAGCAAAGAGGAAAACACGAGTTACTTCACTGCTTCACAGTTTATTCTCAAATGAGGTGGCATTAGTAGTCAAAAGCTCATCTTTTGAAAAAACAATTGGTCATTTCTTTTGCTCTATTCTTCTCCCCGTCCCGCTCTCCCCTTTTATGTTTATTTGACCCACTTTTACAATTTCCAAATCATAAACGATACATAGAGCAAAGGAAATTTGGATTTATTGACAAGGTGGGTTGCTCTGATGGTAAGCACCCTCCACTTCCAACCAAGAGGTTGTGAGTTCGAGTCACCCCAAGAGCAAGGTGGGGAGTTCTTGGAGGGAAGGATGCCGAGGGTCTATTGGAAACAGCCTCTCTACCCCAGGGTAGGGGTAAGGTCTGCGTACACACTACCCTCCCCAGACCCCACTAGTGGGATTATACTGGGTTGTTGTTGTTGTTGTTGTTGTTGTTGTCCATCATCTAATGCAATGCTAAAAAACGGCATGTATGCATTAGGCCTGGTATTCGAATGATGAAAATGAAATTCAGATACGGTTAAATGGGTTTAGAGACATTCCTAGACTGTTTTTGATCTAATATTCGTACACATTATGGTGATTTTACTGTGTTCGGTATTCGTCACTTAGAAACTTAAACTAAAAGAATTATGTGCATAGGAGCATCTTTCCACTTGAAACCAACTCAGAGTTTTGTATTTTCAATAATTGTTGCTTAAGAGTACATGAGCACGGCCTCCATCGGATTATTCAAATCACATCTTCGTTGGAGGCTGCAGGTAAGCTATTATGCTGACTTTTTGTTACATTGTGAAAAGTTATATGAAGAATCTCTTCTTCATGTCCTTTTTCACTTAATTGATATTTCAACCCAAGAAAAGAAAAGGATCTCTTCTTTGTTTGATTCACTGGCCATCTCTCATCAGATAGGGAAAACCAATATCAAGGTTGCTTAAAGAGATAATAAAATACAACTGTGTCTTTGTAATGTAGGTCCTTTTTCTCTGATCCAACTAATCTGGGTTTGCGCGGTGGTTAATTGATTGATAGTTTGGTCTGAATTGAAAGTTTGGAACTAGATGTTGAATTCAGCCGAAGTTATGTTTGTTTGTGTGAAATGTGAAATACCATGGTTCTCATCCTAATAGTGGCCACATTACGTGAATTCTCCCCATTTGTATAATCCATGGTGGGTAGAGTTACCACATACCTAAGTTGGGTGGGAGGTAGTAGGTAGTAGGTACCCATGGATTAGCCAAGGCGTGGACACTACCTTTATTGGGGGGGAAAGGCGGATTTAAATATCCCAATTTTCTCTTGCTTGTATTACTTTATGGTATTAAGTCCGTTATTTGGTACTAATCATTCTTAAAACTTAGCTTTACAGGATAACTGTCGTTGCTGCTGATTCTTCCTTTCTGTAATCCTTATACTCGACCCATTTGTCTTAGGATCAGGACTTTTTAATTTTATATAATTCGAGATCAGGACTTTCATGCTGCAATTTGATAATAACTTGCAATTCCGAATGGATGTTAGTGTACTACTTTGCCATATATTCCTCATTGTAATGTTCTTGATTCTTTAGATTTCTCTGCAAAAGTCTATCGCTGCTTCTCCTCTTTCCTATCTCACTACTTCTCTAATATGATTTCCTGGTTTTCTTGTTTGTACTGCATTTATTCAGACCATCTAAAGCTCATGTCTATCTTCCAGCAACCAGTAATTATTCTCAAAACTGAGTCAAGTTCCTCTTTCTGTAACAAATATATTTTAAAATGAAACAATCATTCTAAAGCTTGAAGAAAAATTGTGTATTTTCTGCTGGATTCGTGTCATCTGTGTATAGACACAAATACTGCATAGATGCTAATATCGCTCTGGGGACAATGGATGCATCTACGCCTGCCTCTTGCGGACAACC
>AWOL01S0012149.1:84081-99208 GCA_000715115.1 Nicotiana otophora | reverse complement strand
CACCCCCCAAAAAAAACAAAAAGAAACAAGGTATAGAAATGAAAAAAAGGAGGAATAAGAAGAAGAATGATTCTGCTAAAGTTCTGAAACCATAGATTGGAATGCTTCTGCTGAAAGTCTGAAACCATGGAATGGAATGTTTCTGCTGAAAAATGGAGGTGGACAAAGTGCATATTATATTTCTGTTTGTGTGCGTTGCGTGTCTTAAAAAGATTCATTTCTTGGACTAACATATTTCCTGGCGAATGCACATATAAAAGGAGGGAGGTGGACAGAGTGGTGTAGGCACGTTTAGAAGAGAGCTGACAGTGGCCGTGAGCCCGTGACTAAGAAAATATGCAAATTATATGTCTGTTTGTGTGCTTGTGCATTCACGTGTCTGCGTATCTTAAAAAGATTCATTTCTTGAACTAACGTATTTCCTGATGAATGCACATATAAAAAGGAGAATGAAAGACTGGCGAAATATCTTTAAATTGAAAAGACATCACGTGCCATTGAAGTTTAAGTCCTTCCATATGATGTGTATCTACAATAAGTTGTAGAACTTCACCTACTGCGCATGAGCGTAGAGTTTATCTTGATGGATGCATATTTTCAGATAGCGGTCAAAAGGCTAAAAGTGTGGAGCAACAAAGCCGAGATGGAATTTGCTGTTGAAGTTGAAATTCTGGCTCGAGTACGACACAAAAATCTGCTAAGTTTACGTGGTTACTGTGCTGAAGGCCAGGAACGTCTGATTGTATATGATTACATGCCTAATTTGAGCTTACTTTCTCATCTTCACGGGCAGCATTCTGCCGAAAGCCTTCTTGATTGGAAGCGACGAATGAACATTGCAATTGGATCTGCTGAGGGAATTGTGTAAGTATTTGTAACATCCTTGATCTTTCTTTCTGACTCCCCCCCCAGATATTACAGGGTCTTATGTTTTCTCTTCATTTATTTGACTGTAATGTGTATGACAGCTATCTACACCACCATGCGACCCCACACATCATCCACAGAGACATCAAAGCAAGCAATGTACTGCTCGATTCTGATTTCCAAGCCCAAGTTGCTGATTTTGGATTTGCTAAGTTCATCCCAGACGGTGCAACACATGTAACCACAAGAGTAAAAGGCACTCTAGGCTATCTTGCACCAGAATATGCAATGTTAGGGAAGGCATCAGAGAGCTGTGACGTCTACAGCTTTGGTATTCTTTTGCTAGAGCTTGCTAGTGGCAAGAAACCAATTGAGAAGCTTAATCCAACTGTGAAACGCACAATCACTGATTGGGCTCTACCCCTTGCGTGTGAAGGGAAGTTCAGCGAACTTGCAGACCCAAGGTTGAACAGAAACTATGTGGAGGAAGAATTTAAAAAACTGGTTCTTGTTGCACTCATTTGTGCTCATAATCGACCTGAGAAGAGACCGACAATGCTTGAGGTTGTTGAGCTACTGAAAGGAGAATCAAAAGAGAAGTTTGAGGCATTGGAAAATGACGAAATGTTCAAGATTCCTCCAGCTACGGATGATGATATGTTAACAGGAGCAGAAGGTAATGCAGATGCTGCTGCGTCAGAGGAAAAAGAACCAAAACCAGAAATTGAAAAGGTAGAGGTATAGGCCAAGAGAATCTGGTTACCCGCATTATTTGATTGTGGCGTGTTGATATTGAATTCTTATGTTTTTCCGGGAAGATATACTGACATCCATTACATGGAATAGAAGGTACTTTATTTGAACTCAAAGTATCTTCATTGGGTTGTGCAGGTGTGGATGTTTTTGTTGTGTTTGTCTTTGTGATTTCTCGTGTAATATGTTGAACACAAGAAACGAAAACTGTTTATATGCTGATTGGTGTTTGTAGGTCTTCAGATCAGATTGAAATCAAAGAAGTATATTGATTTGACGTGGACTGCAAACTAAAGTAAAGTTAGCAACCTACCAAGAAGTGAAATTGTTCACTGTACCAATTGAGTCGATATTTGATCTTAACATACTCTACTGAGAGTTGAAATATGTTGTAAACTGTTAACGTTGGCGCAATTTGGACTAAAAGCAGTGGCTGATTCCAGAATCTACGTTTCCAGTTCATCTCCGGCCACATTATTCATGTCATAGAAAAGCCTGCATAGTTGGAAAGCTTCATCTTCATTTCTATTCTCCAAACTCTCTCTTGAAAGGAATAGGTCCCCTCAATTTGTTTATATATATAAAAAAATGAGGTTCCTAAATAAAGAAATTCAATTAAAAACACATACGCACACGCAGAGATAATATGAGAGGAAATATCATGTTCTTGGATAAAACTATTTAGTTAAACTATTTTTGTTAAACAAGTTACGAGTAAAATGGGAAAAATAAATTGTCTTTAATTTTAGAAAAAGTCAAATATGTTATAAAATATAGCTCAAAGTAACAATATAGAACAAGAAAAAACAAGCTAAGAGATAGAGAGAAAGAGAGGAGAGATTCTTATTTCTTCTTCAATTGTGTGTATTTTCCTATCTATTACAATGCCTTTATATAGGCATGAAAAGTGAAGAAAAATATGTCATTGAATATGTCATTAAGCATTTGAGAAGATCATGGAGGAAGATTAGACATCCACAAATTTGATTTTTCTTACAACACTCCCCCTTGGATGTCCATAGATAATGTGCCTCGTTAAAACCTTATTAGGAAAAAATTTTATGGGAAAAAAATTCTAGTGAAGGAAAAAGAGTACACATGTTTAGAAATACGTCTTTTGGTTGCCTCGTTAAAAACCTTGTAAGGAAAATCAAGTGGGACAAAACCTTGTAAGGGAAAAAGAGTACAACGCGTATTAACTCCCCCTGATGAGAGCATCAATTCACATCCCTGAGCCTTCGCATCCTAATCTTGTACACTAGTTTCTTGAAGGTTGACGTCGGTAGAGATTTGGTGAATTCACATCTTTTGAAGATCATGTGTGAAAAATAACTTTGGTGAAATGTGCTTTGTCCTATCCTTTTTTATGAATCATCCCTTCAATTGGGCTATGCATGATGCATTGTCTTCATACAAAATTATGGATAGTTTGTCATACTTCAAACCACATTTGTCTCGAATAAGGTGTATTATAGACCTCAACCATACACATTCTCGACTTGCTTCATGAATAGTAATTATCTCAGCATGATTAGATGAAGTAGCCACGATTGATTGCTTAGTCGATCGCCAAGATATGGCAGTGCCTCCATATGTAAACACATAGCATGTTTGAGATCGAGCCTTGTGTGGGACAGATAAATACCCAGCATCGGCATTACCAACAAGATCGGGATTGCAATCATTGTCATAAAATAAGCCCATATCGGTAGCTCCTTTTAGATACCACAATATGTGTTTGATTTCATTCCAATGTCTCCTTGTAAAAGCAGAGTTATATCTTGTTAAGACATTAACTGAAAAAGTTATGTCAGGCCTTGTAATGTTAGCAAGATACATTAGTGCACCAATTGCACTAAGATATGATACTTCGGGACCAAGAAGCTCTTTATTATTTTCATGAGGTCAGAATGGATCTTTATTTATATCGAGTGATCTCACAGCCATCGGAGTACTCAATGGATGTGTTTTATCCATATAGAATCGCTTTAAAATCTTTTTAGTGTATGCTGATTGATGGACAAAAATTCCATCTTTCATATACTCAATTTGTAGACCAAGATAAAATTTTGTCTTTCCAATATCTTTTATTTCAAATTCTTTCTTTAAACAGTTTACTGCTTTAGGAACCTCCCCATGAGTTCCAATGATATTTAAATCATTAACATACACAGCGATTATAACAAATTCAGTTCTTTTTATAAAGACACAAGAACAAATTAAATTATTTTTGTACCCTTCTTTCAACAGGTACTCACTCAGGCGATTATACCACATGCTCCCTGATTGTTTTAATCCGTATAAGGATTTTTGAAGCTTTATTTAATAAATTTCTTGAAAACCTTAATATGCTTCAGAACAATTTAAATTCTTCAATGATTTTCATTATACGCATATCAAGTTTTTCATGTATTGCCAGATTAAAACTTGAAATGACTACATCCACCACATGAGAATATGTCTCTATATAATCAATGCCAGGATATTTACAAATCTTCTTGTGACACAAGTCGTCTTTATGTTTATCGACTTGGCCTGATCTTTTTTTTTGCACAAGAATATATTTATACCTCCACTGATTTTATACTTTTAGGTGTTGAGACTATCCGTCCAACTTCATATTTTTCAGGTGAAATCAATTTTTATTGCGTATTTTTCATTTGGCCAATCATTTATCTTTCCAAATTTCATGACAGATTTGAGCTCAATATCCTCGTCAATGTTAATAATACTGAGCGCTACATTATATTAAAAATATCGTCGACGATCATTTTATATCGGTTCTATTATTACCCAATAAATATATAACTTATTGAGATCTCTTTTATCTTATTATTTTCAGGTACATGAGTCTCTCCCATGAGGTCTTATGAAGTGTTATGTCGTGGTTCTCTTCTAGAGCACTTGCCTCCTTATTATGACCATCTTGAACATTTGCTCATCTCCTTCTTCAAGGAGTTTTATCTTTGGAACCGATTAGTCTATTATGCTTCATACATGCCATATACTCTATTCATTATGAACTTTATTTTATTTGGAGCATTAGCAGTTGAATATGACATTTAGCTTAGGGTCAGTAAATACGCCTGGCAATATTTTGCAAATGAATCATCACTTGAACTTCAAGTTCATAATTTCTCGTACGAGAATCTAAATGTACTCATAATAATTCATTACATGCATTACTTTTTCAGCTGCCCATTTTCTCCCCCTATTGCTGGGATCACCAACACATATCCCTAACCTTATTTGGGGATCCATCTTTGTGCATTGTGGTGGAATAATTAAATCATATAGCACGTTCATATTTCTAGATGAAAATTATTTGGTTGATGAACCTAAACCGATTGTGATAGGGAGAACTTATCATAACTTGGCTAGATGCGTACAAGTGCTATTATATATTAAATAATACATCACATACCAAATTTTATTTTGGCTGTTTTGTTCTCATAACCAATGGTTTAGATATAATTGGAGGCATACAATTTCTGCTAAATCAACTTGGATTTAAACCAGTATTATCAAGATAAATCATTATAATTTATATTCTGGAACTGTGCTCTAATAATTTGAACAATCAATCTTGCAAAAGTCAAACTGCAAGTTGATAATAAATGCACATGTGACCATAGAATAGATGCATCTATTAAAATCATATAATAGTAGACTGTCCACATAAAAGGTGAGTGGGCCCATATATTTATCACCTTTTATTCGTTCCATAAATCAAGGGATTCAATCCCAATCTTAACTGGTATATCATGAGAATAAGCAGCACAAGAGAATTCTTGAAGAATCTTATATTTCTTCAATATATGCCAATGTAATTCTCAATTAATTTTTCGCATTATAATTGAACCGAGATGGTCAACCGGTCATGCCAACTAATATTTATTTCAGTAAACCTCTAGTTTACTTGTGACATATGATTCCATCATCATTCTTATATTTATGTAGTACAAATAGAAAGAAAATCGGGCAATCTTTCATATTTACAGGTTATGATTATAGAAATATGAAGATATTCAATATTCCTTTCATTTATCGTCTCAATATGCCAACCACTTTGACTTATACATTTGAAACTCAAAAAGTTTCTTTTGAGACTTTACAATATCAATGTTGTGAATAATTTTATTCATCCGGGTAGTAACAAATTAATATTTTCGGAGCTCTTAATAACTTTTATACTACAAGATCTTTTGTCACACCATTCATATGATAAATGTCTCCTTCACGGAGAAAATTATATCATAATAAATAGTCATGGTCAAAATCATCATAAGCAAAATCATTTCTTGCTTTAGTTTTTCCTTTAATAATCTTTTATAAGGCACACCAAAATACTTTTTTGGCGTATTACATGTATGCGACCAATGACATTCATGTAACCACACAATAATATTTATTCTCTTTATTTCACTCAAACCTCCCTTAGAGGTGAGTTGTGTGGTCTTCATTTAATCATGCATTGCATGTATTTATTCATTACTTTTATCACATATTGTCACATTCACCTTTAGGAATGGGTCTGCATTCTCAATGCTTATCACAAGTCATATTCTCTTCAAGGAATGGATCATAATCAGCGACGTACTTTATTATTTTTCATATCAATTTGATGGTAAATATTGCCTTCACATTTTGAAGGACTATTTTGAGAACCCTTATTATTCTCCTTTTATAATCATAGTGATGATTATTATTATTTTGATCTTTGGAATGCCTACGTTCATTATTCAACAATTTGTCTTCATTTAGACTTATTATGCGTCGCTACCATATTCACTTATAGAATGGAGCAAATCAAGTGGGGCAATATTCATGCCTTTCCATGAAAAATATATTATTTTTTTTTAGTCAGCATTATATCATCAATATAGTATAGTGGGACCCAAACCCAATATCTTACCAATATAAAGGTATGTTAGGCCATAATAAATTGGGATTCAAACCCAACGCTTATCATCATGGAGCATCATGACTTGATCCTGATGTCTTACCCTCATGGTGCATTGCGACTTGAACTTATTGAAGTTGATATCATTAATAGCAAAGGACAAAAATAATTTCAAATACGAAGGAAGTGCTTACCTCTTGAGTTAAACTCTTCATAATGTCATTTGGATATAATTCTCAACAATAGACTATCGTTTACTCAATTCAGCTAAGTAATTAGTGTCAAACATACATATGAAAATACAAAATAATATTAAAAATTTACATGTGATCTTTGCTACAATAAGCTTACTTCAAGATGAAAGTGATATGACCAGAACATTAAAGAAAAATGATGTGTCAAATAGAATAATATAATACTACTAGTTACCATGCACTTTTATGAAAACTAAGTATTATGCTCTCTAGAAAAATAAAGAGATATAGCAGAACTTTTAGGTTAATCAGGAAATCAAAAAAAAATAGAGGAAAAATCTCTGTCTACTATCTACTACTATATGTTTTCCATAAAGAAATGATTCAACATGTTAATTTGGTAAGAACTATCATCGGTGAAAAATTTGGTGTAGTACATACTTCTTGTACTAATATTTTATTTTATTAAAATAAAATAATGAGTATTATTATTATTATATTATATTTGACATTAAACTAATGTATAATTATTATACTAGGTATACTAAAATCGTATTATAAGGTAAAACCACAAGCATGCATAATAATATATAATTTTAATTTTGTAGATTATTTAGTATACCGCATGCCACCTATTATTTAGTTCATGAAAATTTAACAAGGTGACATCCTTAGGAGCCACATAAATACTAATTTTCTAATAACCAGACCATTGATTATTCCAAATATTGGTATAAACTTATTTGGTTTAAAGTTCGGACTTGTTGCTGTAGTAGAAAGACGTGCCTGTAACATAGAAGTGGAATTCAACCTTGAGGTTAGAGACTTCGTGGTGATAACATGTTATAAAATATAGCTCAAAGTAACAATATAGAACAAGGAAAAACAAGCTAAGAGATATAGAGAGAAAGAGAGGAGAGATTATTATTTCTTCTTCAATTGTGTGTATTTTCCTATCCATTACAAGGCCTTTATATAGGCATGAAAAGTGAAGAAAAATATATCATTGAATATGTCATTAAGCATTTGAGAAGATCATGGAGGAAGAGTAGACATCCACAATAATTTGATTTTTCTTATAACAAAATAAATGATATAAATGAAACAACCTGTCAATTATTATGGAATAATAGAAAATAAAGTGAAACAAGAGGAATTTAGAAGGAGATAATTAATAAACTTTTCTTCATATTCTTCTTCAAGTGTTTGGGCCTATTTATAGGCACTTTTGTATGAAAGGATTTGGCCACTTGTCCAAAGTCTTGACACTTGTTGAAAAGGGCTACTTTCGTTAATAGCACATTATTAAAAATATAATATAAAAGATTAGCATTAATTAATGATTAACCAATATGACAGTGATATATTTATACATATAGCAGATTTAATTCAATTCAAATCAACAAGAATCAAGAGGCAATCCTAGTATTTAATATCTTTCCCTATTTTTTCTCTCCATTCCATAACATGTTTTTTGTTTTCGTTAGAAACCAATCCATTCCATAACAGATGTTTTCCTTTCCATACATGGACCTTTTTATATAATGTAATCTAGCAAAATTATACATCTTTATATTCTGATAAAATAAAATACATATATTTCATGAAAAACAATATAATGTATGTTTGTGGTATATATACATTATAAATCATGTATTTATTTTAGAAATATTTATGTATATATGCATATGTTGTTTATATACGTCTTTATATTTAAATATATATCATCGATCCATTCCATAACAAATTATTTTGTTTTTATACATGGGCCTTTTTATTCAACTTAATCCTAGCAAAATTATATATCTGTATATTCCAATGAAATAAAATTCATATATTTCGTGAAAAAAATATAATGTATGTTTGTGGTATATTATAAATCATGTGTTTTTATAGGAAAAATTATGTATATATGCATATGTTATTTATACACTTATTTATATTTAAATAGATATTATTAATATGCCATTTATATTTTGCACTAATATAACATGCATATTTGTATAAATTATCCGTATATAAACAGTATACGTGACATATTGTTTTTCTTCTATATACATATTAGTGGCATGTTAATATTTTAGATTAAATTTTATATAAGGTATATGCTAGCAATATACTTTGAATAATATCAATATAATAATGTATTATGATGTGTATATATAAAAGTTATATATGTGGTATAAATATATATAAAAAATATAAATGACATAAATATTTACATTGTAAATTATCACAATATAATATACTTGAAATATATTAAAGGTATATTTTGAGTTAAAATAAAATTGTACAGAAAAAAGTTTAAAAAGAAAAAAAGAAAAAAATACTAAAATTCTCATTGTGCAGAAGAAATTATTTTTGAGATATTCCTCTTTCAGAATTTTTGATATATTTGGGTAAGTGTTATTTATGAAAGAGAAAAAAGAAATTATGGAAAAGTGAGGGAAAAGTAAATGTAGTAAAAAGTGTATTAATGTAGAGGGATCCCTTAGTTAATGGAGTTATCAACGTAAAAGTGCTAAAAAGATTTTAAAAAAAATGTGTTGTTTTGGAATATACAAAGCCTACTATCATTTATGAGGATAGTTTTTAAAAAGGGAGCAAGCATGTAAAAATCTCTGTTGAAACGGCTTGCTACATGTTGAAAGTCTTGATATTTGTTGAAAAGGTTTTGCCACTTGTTGAAAGTCTTGACATTTGTTGAAAGGCCTTGCCACTTGGCCATAATTTGCTCCCAAGTAATTTCATAATACATGGACATTCATTCTTAATATTATTTATAACACTCCCCCTTGAATGTCCATTAGTAGATAATGTGTTTCATTAAAATCTTACTAGGAAAAATCCAGTCGAAAATAAATTATAGTGAAGGAAAAAGAGTTCACATGTTTAATAATACGCCTTTTGATTGCCTCATAAAAAACCTTGCAAGAAAAATCCAGTGGGACAAAACCTTATGAGGGAAAAAGAATATAACGCGTATTGACTCCCCCGGACGATAGCATCAATTCACATCTTTGAGCCTTCACATCCCAATCTTGTACGCTAGCTTCTTGAAGGTTGACGTCGGTAGAGATTTGGTGAACAAATCAGCCATATTATCACTTGAATGAATCTGTTGCACATTGATATCACCATTCTTTTGAAGATCATGAGTGAAAAATAACTTTGGTGAAATGTGCTTTGTCCTATCTCCTTTTATGAATCCTCATTTCAATTAGGCTATGCATGCTGCATTATCTTCATACAAAATTGTGGGTAATTTGTCACACTTCAAACCATATTTTCACAAATAAGATATATTATAGACCTCAACCACACACATTCTCGACTTGCTTCATGAATAACAATTATCTCCGTATGATTAGATGAAGTAGCAACGATTGATTGCTTAGCTGATCGCCAAGATATGACAGTGCCTCCACATATAAACACATAGCCTGTTTGAGATCGAGCCTTGTGTAGGTCAAATAAATACCGAGCATCGGCATAACCAACAAGGTCAGGATTGCAATCATTGCCATAAAGTAAGCCTATATCGGTTGTCCCTTTTAGATACCGTAATATGTGTTTGATTCCATTCCAATGTCTCCTTGTACGAGTAGAGCTATATCTTGCTAAGACATTAACTGAAAAGGTTATGCCCGGCCTTGTAATGTTAGCAAGATACATTAGTGCACCAATTGCACTAAGATATGGTACTTCAGCACCAAGAAGCTCTTCATTCTTTTTTTGAGGTCGAAATGGGTCTCTATTCATATCAAGTGATCGAACAACCATCGGAGTACTTAATGGATGTGTTCCATCCATGTAAAACCGTTTCAATACCTTATATATATATATATAGGCAGATTGATGAACAAAAATCCTGTTTGCCAAATGTTCAATTTGCAAACCGAGACATAATTTTGTCTTTCCGAGATTTTCATCTCGAATTCATTCTTTAAATAATCAATTGTCTTTTGGAGTTCTGTAGGAGTTCCAATAAGGTTTATTTCATCAACATATACGGCAAGTACAACAAACTCTGGTGTTATTTTCTTTATAAAAACACGGGGACAAATGGCATCATTTATATAACATTCATTTAATAAATACTCACTAAGACAGTTATACCACATTCTTCCTGATTTCTTTAGACCATACAAAAATTTTTGTAATTTGATTGAAAATATTTTTCGGGATTTTGAGTTATGTGTGTCAGGCATTTTAAATCCATCGGGAATTTTCATGTATATTTCGTTATCAAGTGTGCCATAAATGTAGGCTGTAACCACATCCATTAAATGCATGCCAAGCTTTTCATGGACAAAAAAACTAATGAGATAACGAAATATTATTGCATCCATAACAGGTGAATATATCTCTTCATAATTAACACCAGGCCTTTGTGAAAATCCTTGTGCAACAAGGCGTGCCTTATATCTTTGTACCTCATTTCTCTCACATACAAAGACTCATTTATAGCCAACAAGCTTAACACCATTAGGTGTTTAGACTACATGCCCGAAAGCTTCACGTTTCACGAGTGAATCTAACTCAGATTGGATTGCTTCTTGCCATTTTGGCCAATCACGTCTTTGTCGATATTCTCCAACAGATTGAGGTTCAAGATCCTCATTATCTTGCATAATACTAGATGCAACATTGTATACAAAGACATAATCCGCCACTATATTCAATCGATTCAAATTTGTCTCAATATCGATTGGATTTATTGATAGTTCCTTATTTTCTTAAGTCTCAGGCTCATTGATTTCCTCATGAATCTCAAGATTGGTGAAACCATTGGTTTCTTTATGAGACTCATTCATAGTGTCACCTTGATCATTTATTTTTCTTTTTTAGGATTTCGATCCTTAGAACCCAATGGTCTGCCACGCTTTAGGCGTGCTTTTGACTCGTTAGCTATGACACTAGAAGATTATCCAACTGGGGCATCAATACGGATTGGAACATTCTCTGCAAGGATATATGATTTCGTTATCCTTTTCAGATCCGTAAATGCATCTAGCATTTGATTTGCTATTTTCTGCAAATGGATAATATTTTGCACCTCTTTTTCCCAAATAGAGGCATGCGGATCAAGATTAGACAATGATGGATTTTTTCACAAAATTTCTCGTTTGGTTTCACCATTTTCTCCCCCTAATTTTGGGGAAAATGTCTCATCGAATAGACAATTTGCAAATCGAGCAGTGAACAAATCTCCCGTTAATATTTCGAGGTAGGGAATAATAGATGGCGATTCAAACCCAACATATATTCCTAACCTTCTTTGGGGACCCATCTTGGTGCGATATGGTTGTGTTATAGGCACATATATTGCGCACCCAAAAATTCTTAAATGGAATATATTAGGTTCATGACCCAAAACTAATTACACCAGGGAATATTTATGATAATTTGTCGGTCTGAGACGAACTAGCATTGCTGCATGCAAAATGGCATGACCCCAAATAGAAGTGGGTAACCTCGTTTTCATGAGTAACGGTTTTGCTATCAATTGCAGACATTTAATCAAAAACTCTGCAAGGCCATTTTGAGTGTGAACATGAGCTACAGGATATTCCACTTTTATCCCAATTAATAAGCAATAATCATTAAATGCTTGGGATGAAAACTCAGCAGCATTATTAAATCTAATAGACTTAATTGGATTATCGAAGAATTGTGTCTGTAGTCGAATTATTTGTGCCATTAATTTTGCAAATGCCAGGTTGCGAGATGACAATAGGCACACATGAGACCATCTAGAAGATGCATCTATTAAGACGATAAAATATCTAAACGACCAAACTTCTACATAGACTTCGTAACTTCTGTAATTGAAATTAGGTGGGTGAATAAGTCCATTAATGCCCCCTTGTATACGTTCCAAAAACGTCGGGGACTCAATTCCAACCTTTGTTGGTGATGGTCTAATAATTAACTCACCTTGATAACAAGAAGTGCAAGAAAATTTATTATTTAAAAGAATCTTTAAATTCTTTAATGGATGCCCATTTGAGTTCTCTATAATTCGTCTCATCATAATTGATCCAGGATGTCCCAATCGATCATGCCAAAACACAAAAGTATTGGGTTCAATAACCTTCTGGCTTACGATAGAATGTGCCTCAATTGCACTGATTCTTGTCCAATACATGTCACAAGATAAAGATGAGAACTTCTCAATAATCTTTTTTTGGCCAGAGACATTCTTGGTAACGATGAGATATTCAAGATTATTCTCATCTATTGTCTCAATATGATATCCATTTCGGCGAATATCTTTAAAACTCAACAAGTTCCTCTTGGTCTTGGAGGAGAACATTGCATTATCTATGATAAGTATTCTTCCCCTAGGTAGAGTTATAGTAACTCTTCTAGAGCCTTAAATTAGATTACTACAACCATAAATTATAGTAACATCTGTCTTGCACATACTTAAATGAGAGAAATATTTCTTCTCTNAAACTTCTCAATAACCCTTTTCTGGGCGGTGACATTCTTGGTAACGATGAGATATTCAAGATTATTCTCATCTATTGTCTCAATATGATATCCATTTCGGCGAATATCTTTAAAACTCAACAAGTTCCTCTTGGTCTTGGAGGAGAACATTGCATTATCTATGATAAGTATTCTTCCCCTAGGTAGAGTTATAGTAACTCTTCTAGAGCCTTAAATTAGATTACTACAACCATAAATTATAGTAACATCTGTCTTGCACATACTTAAATGAGAGAAATATTTCTTCTCTTTGAATATTGTATATGTCGTACATGAATCAATTAAACAAATAGTTTTACAATTAAACTTTGATCCAAGTTTGCTTTGTGAGGTATCCATATTTGCTTCCCATGATTTGACATACAAAAGAAATATAGGAATAAACATTAGTATTTTCAGAGAAAAAGGGAAAAGAAACAAAGTTAAATTAATGATTCAATACATCATCATCAACAACCCAGTAGAATCCCATTAATGGGGTCTGGGGAGGGTAGTGTGTACGCAGACCTTACCCCTACCCCGAAGGAGTAGAGAGGCTGTTTCCGAAAGACCCTCGGCTCAAAAATATTAGTATCACAAAAGGACAAAAAGACAAACTATGATTCAACATTCTCTCAATCAGAGTTATAGTAATTCTTCCACTATTGGGACAATTAGTATCCCAATAGTTTTATCATTTTTAAAGTCTCAAATGGACTAGTAATACGACCACAATATAACATAGTTTGTCTTTCTCCAGCACCAATACATAACCCACACTATGTATACGGAGCCTCTATAGATAAAGAAGAGTACAATGATAATGTCGGCAATAAGGCCCCGATTATACCTCAAACCGGATACACAAAGTACAAAATATACATGACCCCGGGATGAAGTAGGGCTCACTAAGTCAGCTGGGAAGAAAGTGCACTGCTATCACTGATCAATATCTCATGTTGTGGAACCACTTGCATTCATTGAAAGATGCAGTGCCCCCGGCAAAAGAGACGTTAGTACCGTCGAATAGTACTAGTATGTATAACTAAACATTCTCTCAATAGAATGACAAATAATACAAACAATATTATAATAATATTAATGAAAGCCTTAATCAACATCAAACCTCAATTTAGGATCAAGACAGTGTTCAAATTAATTTCCATATCTCACATTGGGAGATTATTTTAGTATCGATATACCATTGTCCATAATACTAGTGTTCACAATGCCAATGCCACTGTACTTTTAGCACGAAGTCCGATCACGACCCAATCGGCTAGGGTATCTCATTAAAGAATCAACCACAATTACCATCAATACCAATACCATCGTAAATTAAGTACGGAGTCTGATCACGATCCGATCGGCTAGGCTATCTAATTAGAGAATCAACCATAATTACTGTTAATATCAATACCACCGTAAATTTAGTACGGAGTCCGATCACGACCCGATAGGCCATCTCATTAGAGACATCAACCACAATTATTATCATTACTAATACCACCGTAAGTTTAGCACGGAGTCTGATCACGACCCGATCGGCTAGGCTGTCTTATTCGAGACATCAATCTTTTTATATCAATCATCGCATTTCGTACTTTTTTTTACATATTTTCATCTCATTGGCACTAGTGGCCATAATTATAAGATCATTCTTGGCACGTTGGCCATATTCAGTATTTCATGCTCACCTTATCAATTTCAAATATCATCCTCATCATCAACAACAAACACAATTCAGATCAAAGTGTGTAGTACACATGTGAGCAATTGAGAGTCTAATGCACATAGAGATATTTCACAAAATTTGACATAATATCCTTCATTTGAACTTGACTTAAAGTCGAAACATTATTAATGCACAACCCATATTTTAACACATCCTCAATTGGTAACATAACATGAATAGAGCATTTGGGATGCTTGT
>AWOL01S0012149.1:50181-83388 GCA_000715115.1 Nicotiana otophora | reverse complement strand
TGTCTTATTTGAGACATCAACCTTTTTATATCAATCATCGCATTTCACAATACTTTCACATCTTTTCATTTCATTGGCACTAGTGGACATAATTATAAGATCATTCTTGGCACGTTGGCCATATTCCGTATTTCATGCTCACATTATCAATTTCAAATATCATCCTCATCATCACAATAAACACAATTCAAATCAAAGTGTGTAGTACACATGTGAGCAATTTAGAGTCTAATGCACATAGAGATATTTCACAAAATATGGCATAATAACATTCATTTGAACTTGACTTAAAGTCAAAATATTATTAATGAACAGCCCATATTTTAGCACATTCTCAATTGGTAACATAACATGAATAGAGCATTTGGGATGCTTGTTGAACATATATCTTTCAACCCAATCTTATTCGGAATAGCCAATTTCATAATGAATCACTCGGGACTTATATAATTTACATAAATATCATGGGATTCAATTCTAAGAGAAGAGTTTAGCCAACATACCTCACTTGAGTTTCCTTACACTCTAAATATTTCGGAATTCTTAGCAACTTCAATCTATTATAGAAATATAACAAATTGAATCAAAATTAGGAAGATGATCATGGTTCGAGCTCATTTGAGCATTTTATCAAACACTAGGTGTGCATTAAGATTCCAAGGTCCTTTTATGGAGAATTTCACCTTTTGAGTGGTTTTTAGATCACTTGCACACACCAGTAGCACTTACCATGACACATCGCCCCCAGACTTATAACTGGCATGATATAAAGCAGCATGGTTTAATTTCCTATACCACAGACCAGGACATACTTGGTTCGTCAAATATAGCTTAGATATTACTAAAGCTATAATTCCTAGATGGTTCTACGAATGGTGGAACTTATTCGGAGGAAACAGAGAAATACTCCCACAACAATTCCTCAACAGGTTTGATGATTTTCAGACTAAAGAGGCCATTTCCAATTTACCTGAGCACATTAAAATATGCAAATATTTTATTCAGAAACGTATATCCTTCATTATCAGTTGGAATTTCACCAAGGTAGAATTTGATGGAATCCCAGTTTCCAATACTATTATCTCTGCCTCTCCTTTTAAATCCAAGAGCGAGAAACCTACAAATATAGTTGCTTGTTCTGATCTCGATCGAGTTATTGAACAAAACAATTACTCGAAACAACTCCTTCATGTCATTTCAAGACAATTAGAAGACTCTAAAGAAAAGTCTCTATTCAGTGGAAAGCCAACCTTTTCACAATCCAGTTCTAGTCAGAACATTGAAGCAAACCCAGGCTTCAAAATCACTGAGTTTTCAAAGGACAAATATCCAAAACTCAAAGATACTTTTGAAATCAGTGGTAATGTCCTTGACAAGATCAACAAACAGTTGGCCAATTTTAATATTTCCAAAGGAGTACCCAAGGATGGAAAACTATCCACCATCCAAGAGAAGGAAGACCTTCTCCCAAAACTTTCTCATGAACGCTTTCATAATTACAAAAATTATCATAAGCATCCCTCATTTCCAGATATTCAATATGAGGAGAACCATTTCCTTGCCTCTACTTCTCACGAAGGAAGAAGCATAATTGAATGAAACATTGATGCTTTGGCAGAGCATCAAATTTACCATAAACTCCATGAAATGGGAGTTTTCATTACGGCTTATAAGATAAGAGGATCTTCTGACAAAGAAGCCGCATCTATGATTGTAGCTGGATTTATAGGTATATTGAAACATTGGTGGGATAATTATTTCACCGAAGATGTTAGACAAGCCATTTACGCTGCTACGGCCATTGAAATTGTAGTTAAAACCGAAGGAACTACCTCCACTGCTATGGTTATAGGTGGTACTACTACTCCTATGGAAACCACCTCCCAGATAACTAGAGAAGATGTTTGTGCTACCCTTCTCTACCACATAGCAAAACACTTCATCGGAGAACCAAATCTCTTCCAAGATAGAAGTTTACATATTCTAAACAATCTATCCTGTCCATCTTTAGATGACTTTATCTGGTATAAAAACTAATTCATCATTAAGGTTATGATTAGGCCTGACTATCATCTAGATTTCTGGAAAGAACGCTTTATCAGCGGTCTTCCTCCCCTATTTGCTAGCAAAGTCCGTACCAAAATTCAGGATCGTTGCGAAGGTAAAATTCCTTACCATCAAATGACCTATGGTGACATTGTTAGCATTATCAACGTTGTAGGCCTAGAACTCTGCACTGACATCAAACTCAAAAATCAGCTCAAAAAAGAGCAACACTCTTCTAGAAAAGAATTAGGAAGTTTCTGTCAAGACTTCAGTTATACAAACATTGTTGCTCCTTCGACTCATTCTTCCAAGAAGGACAAAGCCTACAGATCTTCCAGAAAGACCCATCGTCATAAAATTAGGAAAAATCTCAATGATTCACCTAGAAAGAAATCCAAATTCAGAAGACCTTCAAAGTCTTCCAAAACCAAAGATGTCTGTTGGAGCTGTGGAAAAACCGGCCACAGAGCAAACCAGTGTAAATCTGACAGAAAGAAGAAGAAGATTAATCTTCTTGAAATCAATAAAGATACCAAAAAGGAACTTTTTTCCATTCTGGAAGAACCCAACTCAGATTCTTCCCCTAACTATTCGACAGATGAGTACAGTGATGATGAAGATATTAACATCGCCTACAACTCAGATTCAAGCCAATCTGGCAATGAATGCCATTGTTCTGGAGCTTTCTGTACTTGTGATAAAACTCCTGACTCCATCAAAGTACTTTCTGATAGCTCCAAAGAAGCCCTTTTTGATGTTGTTCAACACATCACAGATGATGAGTCTAGGAAGAAATACTTGATTGAACTCAAGAACCTTATTCTTACTCATCAAAATGACAGACCTAAACCCAGGTCAGTTATTGAACCTTTCAGCATGAAACAAGTCATGGCTCGTTTTGATAAGCCAGCTGAACCTTCGATTTATGATCTGAAACATGAAGTTTCAGAACTTAAAGAAGAAATCAAAGATATTAAATCTAGACTTGGGAAAGTCGAAATTGATGTTCTAACAGAACAGGTTCTTAAACAAGTCAAGACTTATGAACAAAAGTCAGACAATAAAGAAGAACCTGAACTTCATGAAAATGAGTATCATTCTGAAAATGAAAACTCTATCGACTTCCGTCTTACCAAATATAAGACTTCATCGTCCCAAGCTCCTGGCCTTACGGTTATCACCAGTGTCAAACCTCAGAGTTTCCATATTCCTATCAAGATTGTTATTAGCAAACACTTCGTATTAACAAAATCGCTTTGCTTGATAGTGGTGCAGATCGTAACTGCATCATGAAAGGTATTGTTCCCACTCAGTACTTAGAAAAAAGTACTTCTAAATTATACTCTGCTACGGGAGAACAACTTCGTATTAACTATAAGCTTTCTAAAGCTCATATTTGTAATAATGGTATTTGCTTGACAAATGATTTTATTATTACTGAAGATATTAACGAAGATATCATCTTAGGAATTCCTTTTATCACCCAGATAAAACCTTTCATTACTGGTTTAGACGGTATTACTGCCCGCATACTAGGAAAAGAATTGTATTTTCCATTTGTTAAAACCCTTTCACAAGATGAAAGTAATTTCATTAGAGAAAAAACTGTTTTCCGCATAAACAAACTTTCTCAGCATATAACCTTTTTAAAGGATAAAATTAAAGTTAAGAAAATTGAGCAGATTTTAAAAACCACGGAGATGGTTACTAAAATAGCCAATCTTCAAAACCATTTCGAAAAAGAAATATGCTCTGATTTTCCTAACGCCTTTTGGAAAAGAAAGAAGCATTTAGTCGAGCTTCCATACGTTGAGGGATTCAATGAACAAGTCATCTCTACTAAAGCAAGACCTATTCATATGAATCATGAAATCATGGAAACTTTCAAAACGGAGATTTCAAATCTTCTTAGAAATACTATTATTCGCCCTTCTAAATCTCCCTGGAGTGGCTCTGCGTTTTATGTTAAGAAAAGTGCAGAAAAGGAAAGACGTGCTCCAAGATTAGTTATAAACTATAAGCCTCTAAATGTTGTCCTGAAATGTCTTAGATATCCCATTCCTAACAAAAGGGATCTCTTGAAAAGAACTTACAAAGCCAACGTTTATAGTAAGTTCGATATGAAATCTGGTTTCTGGAAAATTCAAGTAGCCGAGAAAGACAGATACAAAACGGCGTTTAACGTTCCTTTTGGTCAATACGAATGGAATGTAATGCCATTTGGGCTAAAGAACGCCCCATCTGAATTTCAGAACATCATGAACTCCATCTTTAACGATTACAGTTATATGTCTATTGTTTACATAGATGATGTTCTTATCTTCTCTGAGAACATAGATTCCCATTTCAAATATCTCAACACCTTCTTTAATATTATTAAGAAGAATGGTTTGGTAGTTAGTTCTCAGAAGATTAAACTCTTCCAAACTTCCATTAGATTCTTAGGTCATGACCTATATCAAGGATCTTATAAACCTATTTGTAGAGCCATTGAGTTCTCATCTAAGTTCCCTAATGAAATTACGGACAAAACCCAACTGCAGAGATTCCTAGGAAGTCTTAATTATGTTGCTGATTTTATCCCCAACGTTAGACAGGTCTGTGAACCTCTTTACAAACGACTTAGAAAGAATCTTGTCCATTGGAGTTCAGAACATACTAAGACTATCATCCGGATAAAAGGATTAGTGCAAGACCTTCCTTGCCTAGGAATCCCTAACCCAGAAGCTTCTATGATTGTTGAAACTGATGCTTCCGACATAGGTTACGGTGGTATCCTCAAGCAAAAGATTTCCATTGAGTCTTCTGAACAACTGGTTCGTTTTACTTCAGGAATCTGGAATTCCGCTCAGAAAAATTATTCTACTGTTAAAAAGGAAGTCTTGTCTATAGTGCTATGTATCACTAAGTTTCAAGATGATCTTGTTAACAAAGAATTTTTGGTTAGAGTAGATTGTAAATCTACTGAAGAAATTTTTCAAAAAGATGTCAAAAATCTTGTTTCTAAACAGATATTTGCTAGATGACAAGCTCTACTGTCTAGCTTTTATTTCAAAATTGATTTCATTAAAGGAGAAAATAACTCTTTACCTGATTTTCTAACAAGAGAATTTTTACAGGAAAAAAATGAGGCCCTTCAAGCCTAACACTCCCACCAAAGGAAAAGAAATCACTAAACCACAAATGGCTAGACCATTTGTTCCTCTTCCGATCACTCCTAGCAAATCAATAGCCCCGCAAAGGCCACAACTTTCTTTTCAAATCCGATATACAGCTCTAGCTGAATATCCGAAATTACCAGCACCAATTCCAGTTCCCTCAGAGAAACTTACTGGCCCCCAACCTAAGCCTTTAGAAAAAGGATCAGCATCCAGCTCTGCATTTCAGACAAAAGAGAGCTACGCCATGAAAGTTCCAGAAACTTTCGCAGAAGCAGTCAACCCCTTAGCAAAGAAGGTATCACAAGAGGACCTTCACAAAGATGAAAAGTTTGACTACATTACCATCCAGATATTACCCATATTAGCTCTAGACAAAGAGTATGAAGGTCTCAAGTTAGAAGACCTAATCAAATCTTGTTTTACGAATTTTAATTATGTGGATACTGACAGTATATACAAGACTAGGAGATTCTATGAAGCTATCCTCATCGATACAGACTCCATTGAAGTAGAACATACTTTATGTGATAATAGACCAGGGTTCATTAACTACTCTAGGTTTACTATTAAAAGAATCTTATCACCTTTTGAGTGGTTTGTAGATCATTTGCACACACCAGTAGCACTTACCATGACACATCGCCCCCAGACTTATAACTGGCACGATTATAAAGCAACATGGTTTAATTTCCTATACCACAGACCAGGACATACTTGTTTCGTCAAATATAGCTTAGATATTACTAAAGCTATAATTCCTAGATGGTTCTACGAATGGTGGAACTTATTCGGGGGAAACAGAGAAATCCTCCCACAACAATTCCTCAACAGGTTTGATGATTTTCAGACTAAAGAGGCCAGTTCCAGTTTACCTAAGCACATTAAAATGTGCAAATATTTTATTCAGAAACGTATATCCTTCATTATCAGTTAGAATTTCACCAAGGTAGAATTTGATAGAATCAAATATCTATCTAAAGAAGTCAAGATCAAAGGATGGACTCCTAAACAGTAAGTCCCCAAAATTCCGAAAAACATCCAGCAAAGCTTCCCTAAAGCTTCACCGTCCAAGGCAGCTCTTAAAGAAAAGCTGAAACAAGCCTTACAAAATATAGACAACTATGAAGAAAGCCAAATCATGCAATTGATTGAACACGTTGCTTCTATAGGAGAAAGCAGTAATGGAGACATGTGCGATCCAAAGGAGATAGCTTTGGCGTATATGGACCCAAATTACGATTGAAAAGTCTCCATCAACTAGGACCGACAAAGTCTGCACTAGCAAAGGAATCTTATCCTTTTTACTGTTTACTTTTAAAAAGAAGACAACTTTCACTATTTGCTTTTTGAAAAGCTGGACACCACATTACTAATTGTCGACCACCTCTGTTTGTCGATCAAATCTGACCATACAATTGTAAGCCTAAAGAAAAAAGGCATTCCTCCCTTAGTCTATATAAGACTCCCATCTCCCATTGTAAGAGGCATAAGAAAATTACCCAATTTTCTAAGACCTCTCTCCCGTCTGTACTCTCTTAATCTTCCGCTGCTATGTTTTAATGTTAAATCAATAAAACTCTTGTAAGTTTTAAAGGGCAGGTTTCGCCATCGGTTGTGGAATTCGGAAGTTTAGAAGTTCTTAGGCTTGAATCCAAGGTTAATTTGGTGTTTTGATATTTTTTGAGTGATTCGAAGGTTTGACTAAGTTCGTATGGTGTTTTAGGATTGGTTGGTATGTTTGGTTGAGGTCCCGGGGGCCTCAGGTGTATTTCGGGGTGAGTTTTGAGCGAATCCGAACATTTTTCGGAACTCGGGTATGGTTCTAGTGCTTTGAATTTCGTGGATCTCAGCAGAATTTTGCAGCCGCACTTGGAATTTTGCGGACCGCATAATGCTGCCGTAGCCGTACTCCGGGGAAAGTTCTGCAGATCCGCTGGTCCGACTTTGGAAACCTATTTATTTTGATCTACAAGGAATTTTGAGATGATTCAAAAACGAAAGTTGTACCCTTCGTGTCTAGTTTCTAGAAAGGTAAAGAAGTCATCATTTGGACATCTGTAGAGAAGGTTATGGCCAAAATACTAAAGCCTGGCAGTGCAGCCACCAAAAGTATGGCCGCACCATTTTGTTTCGCGACCGCATGACTTGGGAGGCGCGGCCGCACTTGGAATTTCGCTGACCGCAAAGTGGGAGATCAAGGTGCACTATATAAATGGAGTTTAGGGCATTATTTCACATTTTGGACCTAGGGAGCTCGGTTTGTGGCGATTGTTCGTGGGTTTTTCAAGAAATTCATCGGGATAAGTGATTCTAACTCGAATTTGGTTAATATACATAAATATATCAATGATTTCATCATCTTATTAGTACTTTGAGGTAAAACTTTGGGGGAAATTATAGAAATTTCATAAAATAAATTTTTGGGATTTGAATGTCAATTCGAAGTCGGATTTAAGTGAAACTAGTATGGTTTGACTCGTGAGTGAATGTGTGTTCGTAATTTACCCGATTCCAAGTCGTGGGACCGAGGGCCGGATTTGAGCCAATTTCAGATTTTGGTCTGAATTGGTAGTTTTTCTTGTGGAATTCATTCCATTAACGTATAATGATGGTGTTGTACTAATTGTGAATAGATTCGGAGCATTTGGAGGCCGAGTCGAGAGGCAAGAGAATCGCGGGGTAGAGATTTGACCGGTTTAAGGTAAGTAACGATTGTAAATCTAGTCCTGAGGGTATGAAACCCCAGATTTCGTATCATTTTACTATTTTAAGGTGACACACATGCTAGGTGACAGGCGTGTGGGCGTGTACTGTTGGGGATTGTGACTTGGTCCGTCCCGTAGCAACTGTAAAGTTGCATTTTTTGTTGAAACTATATGATACTTATGAGTTTTAGAAATGAGTTTCTGTAAATTGGGCTAAATGCTATGTTTGGGCCTTGTGCCAGTGTTGTTTGGATCCTTAAGGGCCTTTTCTTACTATCCTCCCACTGTTTTCGATTGAAAATCTATACTCAGTCATGGTTATACCTGTTTACTGCATAACTCAGTTTTTATTACTTTGTTTTGATGCATATAAATGTTGTTTTGGGCTGAATACCTTGTTTTTTTTACTGAAATACCCGAGTGGCTTGAGAGGTTTATGACTGAATGAGGCCGAGGGCCTGATTGTGAGGATAATTATGGGATCGGGCTGCACGCCGTAGCAGGCCATATTGGCCTTATATATACTTTATTATTATGGGACCGGGCTGCACACCGCAGCAGGGCAAATTGGCTTATTATAGCACGTGAGTTGTCCGTGCAGATACATATATTGATACTATAGCACGTGAGTTGTCCATGCAGATTATAGCGCTTGGGATGAAGAAGCCCCTCTGAAGTCTGTACACACTCCCAGTGAGCGCAGGTACCTACTGAGTGTGAGTGCCGAGTGCTGAGTGATTCGGAGGCATGAGTGATGGTGAGGTATGCCCGAGGGGTTGTATACGAGTGGCTGTGAGGTTTGCCCGAGGGGCAGTATATGAGTAATGTTTTGCCCGAGGGGCTGTTTATGATTTCATCATTTTTTTGCTTACTTTGCATTGAGCCTTTGTTTGAAAACTGTTGATAAATATCTTTAATGATTTTTTTGGAACTGGGTTTAAACGAGATGTTTTGATTCAAACCGTGGTTTTAAAAGCATGCTGTATTTTACTGAGATTTCATGATATGAACTTTATATACTTATTGCTCGTCACTACTGCTCAATCTTTATTTATTGTTGTTACTTACTGATTTGGCGTACTCACGTTACTCCCTGCACCTTGTGTGCAGATCCAGGTGTAGCTGGACACGGTAGCGGCTGTTGATTATTCCGATTGCATATTTTTCCAGGGATAGCAAGGTAGCTGCCTGGCGATCGCAGCCCTGCTCTTCTCCCTCTTATCTTCCTTTAGTTGTATTTAGTTATTTTTCAGGCTGAGTTAGTCTTGATATTTTTAGATAGATTGTAGTAGATGCTAATGACTAGTGACACCCCGATGTCGGGCTTTTTTTTCCTGTATTTTTATTTTGATTTGAACTCCTTTACGAAGGTTTTTACGCTAAATAGCCTTGAAATTATCTTTGAAATGATAATATCGGTTTGTTTTGAAATGAGTCGGCTTGCCTAGTTCCATGATAGGCGCCATCACGACAAGTTAAGTTTTTGGGGTCGTGACAGCAAGTATGAAGGAGTTGATCGCATAAGCGGGGAAGGTCGCAGGTGCGACGCGAATGCCGCAGAAGCGGGCTCGCAGAAGCGAGCCGTTGTACGAGAAGCGAAGGAGGCAGCCCTGGGCTTGGTCCGTACCTGCGAGATTTTGTCCGCAGAAGCGGAGCCGCAGGTGCGACAGTGGCATCGCAGGTGCGAAAACCGCTCGGCAGTGAGGTTCATTTAAGTCGGAACTTTGGCTATTTTTTACTCATTTATTTCATCTCTTGGGCGATTTTGGAGCTTCTTGGAGAGGGGTTTTTACCTAGCTATTGAAGGTAAATAATTTCTATCCTATGTAAGTTAAATACATAGATTATGGGTAGATTTTAACATGTAAAATTATGGGTTTAGTTGAAAAACCTAGTTTTTGATAAAAATGGGATTTAACCACGAAAATGATTATGGAATTGGGTGAAATTTATATATTTGAGTTCGTGAGGTTTATGGGTATATCTTTAAAAAATTTCGAAATCCAGACACGTGGGCCCGGGGGTGAATTTTAGGAATCTTTCAAATTGGGTCGGGTAATTACTCTAATAGCTAAATTATTAACTTTTGAGCGTATATTGATTATTTTATATGGAATTTGACTAGTTTCGGATTGTTCGGCACCAAGTTGGGTCCTTAGAGTAAATTTGTGGCCGGAAAGTGAGCTTTGAGACGAGGTAAGTCTCTTGCCTAACATTGTAAGAGGGAATTTACCCTATAGGTGATTTAAATTAATATTTGATTCAAATTGTGGGGGCTACGTACACACGGGGTGACGAGAGTCCGTGCGTAGCTACTAATTATGCTTTAAGTTCGGGTAGTTTAGGACCCAAATCATGAAATACTTGTGATGTTTGCACCATACTTGTTAATTAAAGTGCCTAAATTATATTGAAACTTGTAAAGGATTTGTAAAGACCGAATTTCACTTACTTGAGTTTTGGCGGGTCACTTGCCCGTTAATAGAGCTTGTGCTTTTTTGTGTATTAGCCTTATAATAGCTTTTAAATCAGATGTTCATAAAGTAATCCCTCTTCTTGTGGAGCGGGCCGAACGCCTCAGCAGTATAATAGAAGCATTTGTGGTTCGTGCCGCTCGACTCTCGGCAGTGTGCACATTATTCTTGATCGGGCCGTATGACCTCAGCATAAATCGTGCGTGTTAATGCTTGGAGTTCGAACACAATTGATATTATTTTCATGAATTGAGAGGTTATAATTATTTAATTGCTTGAGATTTACTTGGAATTAGTATGTGTCAGTGGAAGATTTTTGGAATGTACTATTAGTTAAAGAATCATTTAATCACTGTTGCTATTGTGTTAATATTATTATTCACATTTTCTATGCTTAATTAGCATTCCTATATTATATTGTTAGTCCATAGTAAGTGTCGATGCCGACCCCTCGTCACTACTTCTTCGAGGTTAGACTAGATACTTACCGGGTACATGTTGTTTGTGTACCCACACTATATTTCTGCACTAGTCGTGCAGGATCTGAGGCAGGTGCATCTGGTAGTCATTCCGGCGCGCACCCTCGATACCCCAAGGCTTAGTGGTGAGCTGCTTTCTAAGTCCGTTCTGCAGTACCCGGAGTCTCTCTTTTGCATTTTATTTTCTGTTTACTCTATTTTAGACAATAGTTTAGTGTTATGTATATTCAACTAGTTGTTCATACACTTGTGACACTAGGTCTTGGAATACATGCTAGTAGACTTTATGGTTTTTGGAGCATTTATTTCACTGCATTTGCTCACTCTTTAGTTTTCGCTTTACTTTATTAAATTTTCTACTCCTTATTTTCTTAATAAATAAAATTCAACTACTTGAAAATTTATTAAAAAGAACAATTATATGGTTAGTTCACCTTTGGCTTACCTAGCGGCGGCGTTGGGTGCCATCACGATCTATAGGAGAAATTGGATCGTGAAAATATTGGAGGCATGAAACGTTGTGAACGTTTTTTCAAGTATATCATAGTCAGTGATACTATCTCCACAGAGTTTCAATTTAGAAGTAATTCTGAACATCGCCGAATTGTATTCAGAAATAGACTTAAAGTCTTGGAGGCTTAGATGAGCCCAATCATATCGTGCTTGTAGAAGTGTGACCAACTTTAAGTTGTCATAATTTTCCTTTAAGCCATTCCACAAAACAAGTTGATCTTTGACTGTAAGATATTCTATTTTCAACCCTTTATCAAGGTGATGCGCAAGAAAATCAAGGCCTTAGCACAGTCTTGGGTAGATACTTTATTTTTTATCTTTAATGGCGTCTCCAAGACCCATTGCATCTAAATAGATTTCAACATCCAACATCCATGCCATATAGTTCTTGCCCAAAATTTCAAGGGCAACAAACTTTTTTTTTCATAATATCGGTCATAATTAAAAGAGGAGAAAAATTATACTAATATAAAATAAAGTAAAACAAGAGGAATTTAGAGGAAGATAATTAATAAACTTTTCTCCATATTATTCTTCAAGTGTTTGGGCCTATTTATAGGCACTTTTGCATGAAAGAATTTGACACTTGTCCAAAGTCTTGACACTTGTTGAAAAAGTTTTGCCACTTATTGAAAGTCTTGATATTTGTTGAAAGATCTCGTCACTTGTTGAAGGCCATGCTACTTGACCATAATTTGCTCCCAAGTAATTTTATAATACATTAACATTCACTCTTAATATTATTTATAGCATCAATAAATAATTTTCAACGTCGAACTGATTGGGCTTTAGCCTTTTCTAATTTTACTTTATCTTAAGTGACAACAGTCTGTATGGTATTGTAGTAAACTTGTCACGGGTTTGTCTTTGACTTTGACTTATAGGTACACTGATTTTGAGTGGGACAATTTTTTTTTTACCTTAATTTATTAGGTTTAAATACGAAGCATGCAGACTTAATGAAAATGATTCTTAATTAGAGTAGAAGATAGTCTTGAAAGTCAATTATTTCTTTGACCGCATCTTGTATTTGTGCGAGTTTGTAATATAAGACGATTAATTTCCCACGCTCAAATCAAATGCAAACGAGAAATTGTACAAAAATAATGCATGTCGAATTTAAAAGTAGAGCATGTGTTTTCCACTTTCTTTTTTGGGGAAAATCAAATCATAAAATTAATTGGCTTTTCTGATATTCCCAATTATTTGGTTTAGCGTGTTGGAACTAATTCTATCAACATCTAATAATCTAAAGGCCTTCTATTTTTACTTTTTCTTTCTAATAAAAGATACAACAACAGCAACAACAACAACCCAGTATAATCCACTAGTAGGGTCTGGGGAGGGTAGTGTGTACGCAGACCTTACCCCTACCCTGGGTAGAGAGGTTGTTTCCAAAATGACCCTCGACATCCTTCCCTCCAAGAACTCCCCACCTTGCTCTTGGGGTGACTCGAACTCACAACCTCTTGGTTGGAAGTGGAGGGTGCTTACCATCAGAGCAACCTACCTTGTAAAAGATAGAGTTGAAAATTTATAAAATTACCAAATTTGATGATTCTGTAAAAAAATTTAAATGCACTACTGTGCAAATGTGCAATTACTCATTTAGAGATATAAACAAAAGTTTTTATGAAAATGAACTAGAATTATTGACGAGAGAATCTAAATTTTGTTTTCACATATTAAATCAACAAGTTATAGGGGTTAGTAAGCCAATTAAAGAGTAGACACATGTATATATCTATATTTATGCAAATAATTTTGTACATGCTCTCATATTGGAAAGTTTACTTGCTCTCATAGGAAATGAATTTCAAATCGTGAAAAATATATTAAAAACAATTCTTTATTATGATTTTTTCATATTTAAAATTATATTCGAAACTTTTTGTTAAAAATAAACGGATCCTTTTCATCCTATCAACCGTAAACGTCGTACTATTCAATTATCATACATTTATGCTAAAACATTCATATGCGGAAAAACTAGATACTCTGTGTTTATAGTAATAATAATTGAAGAAAATGGGGACCACCATTTAATCAGATCAAATTATTAAAGCACATTCAAGAATAGTCCTTGGTCGTTGTACCCTTATTATACCTTCTCCCTTTCCCATTCAAACACGCAAAACTTACCGCTGATAAGTCATTACACTTATCATCAACTGTTCTCTTTCTTACTTATCATTAATGGAATCTTATATCGATCTGTTATCTCAGTTATCACCATATTAAAACTATTTTAAATGATAATAGCTGATGTCTTATCACACCTTCATACTGCGACGTGGCGAGCTGTAGAACTATTCAAAAGTCGACGCGTTTGGTGGACCAAAATTTCTTGTGTTATCGTTTACTTCACGACTAATGCAGGCGCGTAAGGAACATTCTCGCTACACTTTCTCCATTTTCAAATAAAAGCAGTGCGAGAGTGAAAGAAGCAGCACAAAATTAGATTAGATTAGAAAGAGAAAGAAGAGGGTAAGGAAAAAAGTAAGGAAAAAGACGGAGGCCCACCGCAAAAGCCCAAAAAAACCTCACCTTCTTCTTCTTCGTCGTTGTCTGCTTCCTTCTGCAAATCCCGATCTGTACGTGTTTATTGCTGAATTCAAGGTATACTTTGATATTAATTTTGGTTCTATTTTTTGTGGTTGTTTAATTGTCGCGTGTGTTTTTCCAATTGTGTTGGTGCATGTTTGTTCATTGGTTTTTTGATTCGACTCGATCGGTCGTGAAAACCCTAAATTGATTTGCCTATGGCGGTTGTTAAGGTGGATCTAGGTACGAGGTTAGTTTGATCAGTCAACGTGATGACTTCGTTGAGCAGAGAACTGGTGTTTCTTATACTTCAGTTCTTAGATGAAGAGAAGTTCAAGGAAACAGTTCACAGGTAAAGACTGCTCCTTTTTGCTCTTTCTGTTTCTAGTTTTTATTTTGGTAATAATTCTCCTTGTTAGTAATTTTAATTTTTAAAAAGATTTTTGGTTGTTTTATGTTGTCTGTTTCTGATTAAAGGTTGGAGAAGGAGTCGGGCTTCTTCTTCAACATGAGGTACTTTGAGGATTCGGTTACTAATGGAGAGTGGGATGATGTGGAAAAGTATCTATCTGGTTTTACTAAGGTAGATGATAACCGCTACTCCATGAAAATATTTTTTGAGATCAGAAAACAGAAGTATCTTGAAGCACTCGACAGGTACTACCTGCTCTTATGGCCCCTTATTCGCCATGTTGATTTTTAGCCGTTTCGTTGTTGATTTGATTTGGGTGATTTTTTTTAATTTCTTTTTGTTGTTGCAGGAATGATCAAGCAAAGGCTGTGGAGATTCTAGTGAAAGATCTGAAAGTATTTTCCACATTTAATGAAGATTTGTTTAAGGAAATAACACTACTCTTGACGTTGCAGAATTTTAGGTATAATTTTTTTATGTTGGTGTAATTTAAGAGGGTAGTGGTTGTTACAGTGAAGAGATGCTAGCATTCATGATTTGGTGTGTAGTTTTCTTTGGTTGAGAAATTGAGAAGTACTAATTGAGCAAAATTGTTTATTCAGCATGAATGCAGAATGGCTGTTTTCCCGGCAATCTGCTTTTTATATGTTTGGTATATAAATGGCTATAAGTAAGAAGGTTTGCTGTGAAGTGGACAATTTCCTTCTTGGATTTTGATCTACACGGGTACGGGCGTAGATCTAGATGTCGGATTCATCATCACCTAAATGTTATCTTAAGATTCGGGTTGTGGAAAGGTCAAAGGAGTATAGGTGTCGAGATACGGCTATAAATGTATAGTACAACATAGATAAGTTTATATTTCGATAAATAGTTGAATTCATTGAACTAAAACTAGTTTAATTAAATTCCTATTAATACCTAGTAAGATATCTCATGTAATAGCATAGTGTTCTAGTACTATGTGAATATATATATATACGCATGCGCGCACACACATGTTTCCATATATCTAAAAACCCAAAAAACAGAAACCAAAAAGCCATCAATCCGATACATTTTTGCCCTAGTCTCAATCAAAGCACCCAAGATAAGTTGACCAAATCCAATGCGTATCCCACACGCGCACCAAATCGTGTTGGATTGATACGTTGCTGCAAGGGGATATGAAGAATCTGTGCGACATACATTTAGGAGATCTTGATGATCTGGCTTTGGTTTCCTTTATTCGGCCCCGCTTTTATTTGCATTAAAGCCAAAAGTCGTCCCTTCGCCTTTTTGAATTTGGAAAGAGATACTTAAGAATTTAGTTATAATCTGATTGCTTCGGTGCAACTACTATCAAAGATTACACAGCTAGTTTATTTCTTGTTTCGCGGGGAGGTTTGATATGGTACTGATTACGTCCTACTCTAGATGAAAGGTTGCTAGGTCCATTCTATTAAGTGATTTCTGTGTTGTCCGGATAAAAAGGGGCAGCCCAGTGCACTAAGCTTTTGCTATGCGTCGGGTCTGGGAGAGGGCTAGACCACATTGGGTCTTATGTAAGCAACCTTACCTTGTATTTCTGTAAGAGGCTGTTTCTGCGTTGCATTTCTGCAAGAGGCTCTTTCAGCGGTTTGAATTTATAACATTTGGATGGGTTGGCAAAATAATTTTGTTACCTGTATATATCCTGACTTTCTTGGGGCTTGCACTTTTGCTCGACAAAGTTGTATAAAGAAGAAAATGGTTAATTGGGAAAAGAAAAAAGACCTCCTTTCTCATAATTGTAAGGTTTCTATATTAATATGCTAGTATCTCTCTGCCTTTAGTATTTGTTAACTGTGGGACAGGAAATTATCTGTTGGTGAGCAGTTGGTTATGTTCTTTTCCTTCCCGTCTATCTTTCATTGCTTATTTCGTGATAAAAAATTTATGGTGGAAAATTTTTAATGCTAGGGAGAATGAACAGCTTTCAAAGTATGGAGATACCAAGTCTGCTAGGGCTATAATGCTTGTTGAGCTAAAAAAGTTGATCGAGGCAAATCCTCTTTTCCGAGACAAGCTTCAGTTTCCTAGCTTAAAGAACTCAAGGCTGCGGACATTGATAAACCAGAGGTGAGCAAGGAACACACTTATCCTTTTACACTGTGTTTCTCAACAACAGAAGAGTCTGTTTTTTCTTCTGGCCAAGTTTAAGTGTTTATCATTATTATTCCTTTCTATTGTTTTGCAGTTTAAATTGGCAGCATCAGCTATGCAAGAATCCGAAGCCCAATCCTGACATAAAAACTCTCTTTGTGGACCATGCCTGTGGGCAAGCAAATGGTGCTCGGGCTCCTTCTCCAGTTGCTAATCCCATTATTGGTGCTATGCCTAAAGTAGGTGGTTTTCCACCTATTGGCGCCCATGGAGTATGTGTTCCTTAAAACAACTACCTCCTCTCTTTCTTTCCCCTTTTTATAAATAATATAAGCTCACTTAGAACATTATTTAAACTTCTTTTTGAAACTATTCTTGTTTCTTTGTCTCGAAAGCCGTTCCAGCCAGTACCAGCACCTATTGCTTCACTTGGAGGATGGATGGCTAATCCACCCTCTATGCCACACCAAGCTATTTCAGGAGGACCAATAGGCTTAAGCCCTCCTGTTAATGCCGGTAATTTTGGTTTTCCTACTAATGAGTGTCATTTGAGTGTTTATATCTGTTTCCTATTGCAATATCAGTGTTAACATCTAATTTTACAGTTCTAACGATTGAAAAAAACATCTAATTTTATGGTTCTTCTTTTCCTACTGTTTTTCCCTCTGGCTAATCTGTTGACTTGTTTTGTCTGTGTGCAATACGATAGCATCCATGCTAAAGCATCCTAGGACTCCTCCTGCTAATAATCCAGCATTGGACTACCAAACTGCAGATTCTGAGCATGTGCTGAAGAGGCCAAGACCCTTTGGGATGTCAGAAGAGGTACGTAATATGCCATTTACACTCTTTCTCTCTCTTTTGTGGGTGTGTGTGTGTGGGGGGGGGGGTGTCATTTTATTTCTTGGGTTAGTTCGTAGTTCTGCAGCTCTTGAGATACTTTTGTTGGAGTAAGGGAACTATTAACTCCTGATATAGACTTTACTTCTCCTTTTTATATCATCTCATCTTAAAATGTCAAACTGTGCTTTAGAATGGGATATCCGGTATTCATTTCTTGGTCTAAATGGACGTCTGCAGGTCAATAATCTCCCCGTCAACATCTTCCCTGTCACATATCCTGGTCAGAGCCATGCTCATAATTTGTATTCTTCTGATGACTTACCCAAGACTGTCGTGGTGAACTTGAACCAAGGGTCTGCTGTTAAGAGCATGGATTTCCATCCTGTGCAACAAACCCTTCTTCTTGGTCAGCTTTCCATGTTACTGAATTATCTAGATACATGTTGCTTTTCACTCTAAGCATGTGATGTTTTATCTTTCTGAAGATTGCGCTTGTCTACCTTTTCAGTTGGAACAAACCTTGGGGACATTGCTATATGGGAGGTTGGTGGCAGGGAGAGGCTTGCATTTAAAAATTTCAAAGTTTGGGAGATAAGTAATTGTTCAATGAATCTTCAGGTTAGTGTATCTCTACAGAGTATTTGATTGAACTTTTAAGGGCCTCCTTCCAATTTAGGTAGATTTTAATTTCCTCTTTCTTACTTATAGGCTTCTTTAGCGAATGAATATACTGCTACAGTCAACCGTGTGATGTGGAGTCCTGATGGGAACCTTCTTGGTATGTAATAATCATCCTTCCTGTCATTTTGAGTGAGGATTTTTTCTTGGGTGGAGGCATTATGAAAGGGCTGCTGCTATGGAGAGAGTAATTGTAGTCTGCAGAATTTTTGATGGACTGAGAGCTCATTGTTAAATTTTAAAAAACTCTCTACTATATCATTTGGTTTTCAGGTGCTAAGAGGAGATTATGGATGGATTCATATTTGGTAAAATTAAGCATAGTTGTATGAAATGCTTTTATATACCCAAAACCATCTTGGTTTACATTAGTAGCATGGACGAGAATAGCATGGACTAGAATAGAAATTTCTAGCCACAGACATGTCGAAAAAGTGCATAAGTAGGATTCGAGTATGACAAGTTTTTCCCACTCCATAAGATTTTGTGAAAGTGAATTGAACCACTATTTTCTGTTTTAGTATGTGATATTACAAATGAAATTTATAAGGTCAGTGGTTTCTGTTATTTAATTATGCTATATTCTTGATTTTCAATGTTGATCCAGGTGTTGCGTATTCTAAGCACATAGTTCATCTATACTCCTACCATGGTGGTGATGATTTGAGAAACCACCTTGAGGTTTGTGTTGATCTTAAGATTTCAGTTCTATTAAGCTTTATTTGTCTGAGATCTTGTCACCATCTTATAAGCAACTATTACCTGATCTTTTTTTTCTTTCTAGATTGATGCCCATGTTGGCAATGTTAATGATCTTGCTTTCTCTCATCCAAACAAACAATTATGCATCATAACTTGTGGAGATGACAAGGCTATCAGGGTATACATTGTTGTTAGTTGTCAGTCTTCTAAAGCTGAATTTAAATTATCAAAGGGTCTCATTTTGGAGTCTTTGGTGTTCACACAGGTGTGGGATGCTGCCACTGGATCTAAGCAATATACTTTTGAGGGCCATGAGGCGCCTGTCTATTCTGTGTGTCCTCACTATAAGGAAAACATTCAGGTACCATCTAATTTGTGCATCCATAGAATCAGAATGATGAGATATATATGGATTGTTGGTTGCAGTTCATTTTAATGGAAGATTTTTAAGATTTTTGTGGACGACGGAAGAGTGTGAAATTGATAGGGGAACATCCTACGCATGTTTATCTCCCTCCCCCAAAACAATGTGGACAACCATTACAAGAGAAAATGTAATGTCAACAAATGTTTCTATTTTTGCTAAGATACGCTTTTGGGCATCGCTGTTTACCTTTGTGGCCCCTGCATATTTTTAAACTTGCATTAATCAACGCTGAATTAGGATGTGTTTTTTATTCTAATCTTGTTTTTCTGCTTACTGTTTAGGCATCTTGGTAATTATATCTTGACAACATTTATTAGACATAAAACTTTGTGTAGCTTCAACTATCTGATACGCTATGTTGCTAGGCATGTCCACAGAAGGACAAGGAACTTTTGTGTATTTTCCTAATGAGTTTTGTTTTGAGAGAGTTCCTTCGATTTTATCTATCCTACTCATCAAATCTTTTTTCTATCTCATCAAAGTCTTCTTTTTTGTGTTAGTTCATTTTTGCAACTGCGGTTGATGGGAAGATCAAGGCTTGGTTGTATGACAACATGGGATCCAGGGTTGATTATGATGCTCCAGGCCACTCATGTACTACAATGGCTTATAGTGCTGATGGAGCAAGGTAGGAATCTAGTTAGTGGCCTTTGCTCTTGGTAATGGTGATAGGTTAAAGTGCCTAAGTATATTTTCTTTTTCCAAAAACTGTAGGCTCTTTTCTTGTGGCACCAGTAAAGATGGTGAATCATACCTTGTGGAGTGGAATGAAAGTGAAGGTGCTGTTAAACGTACTTATATTGGTCTTGGGAAGAGATCTGTCGGGGTGGTGCAGTTTGATACAACAAAAAACAGATTCTTGGCTGCTGGTGATGAGTTTGTAATCAAATTCTGGGACATGGATAATACAAACCTCTTAACAAGCATAGATGCTGAGGGCGGATTACCAGTATGTAGTTAAAATCTTATTACTACTTTGAAGGTTATTGTGTAAAATGTCGAGCACTTTTAAAAATATGCAAATTCACCTTTAGGCATCTCCATGCATCCGGTTTAGTAAAGAAGGGACACTTTTGGCTGTATCAACCAGTGAGAATGGTGTTAAAATACTGGCAAATGCTGATGGTGTTCGGCTGATCCGTGCTATTGAAAGCCGTGCTCTTGATCCCTCCAGAGTTCCTTCTGGCGCTGTTGCGAAGGTATATTTGTTTGGTGGCATCAGTATTAGTTTAAGACTATTATTTCATTTTATATTTTAACTCTTGGCAGGCACCCATGATCAGCACATATGGTGCTTCTAGTTCAACTGCTGGAACTAGTATGAGTATTGCAGATAGAACTGTGCCAGTGAACGCCGTTGTTCAGCTGGTAGGTTTTTCTACTTAGCTTATGCGGTTGAAAGAGTCGGTTTCAAAGCTGCTGGGTTTTCACTGAATAACTTTCTTTACTTATTTTAAATTAAATGGTATCAGCTCTTATTTTGTTAATGTTTGCATGTGCAAGATATTTTATGTTCATTCTAATTAAATGGTGTCAGCTCTTGTTATGTTTATGTTTCCATGTGCAAGATATTGTATGTTCATCAATTTGAACTCTTTGAATATTTTCTTGACTATGTCTAAGACTACCTTTCAGAATGGAGATAATCGCAGCCTGCAAGATGCCAAGCCCAGGGTTTCTGATGAGCTGGAGAAATCCAAAATTTGGAAACTGACTGAAATTAGTGAACCTGCTCAAGTTCGTTCCTCGAGGCTTCCAGATAGTCTACTGTCCGTGAGAGTAAGCATATGGTTCCTTTCTGTTGCTTATTTGTTTTATTTCTTCTGCTTGTGGGTGAGGTGTCTAGGAGTTCACTGTTAGCTAGTTGTTCCCGAACAAGTTTTTGTCCGGTCAATTTATTTTACTGGAAAGAAAAAATAGGTAACTACACTGGTTTTGTAAATTAGGTTTCATAACTACTCCAGTGTTGTCAAAGGCGTGCTTAAAGCGCGCATAAGCCCTAAAGCGAGGCTCAAAACATGTTGAGCGCTTCGCCTTGGTTTGCGGGCGCTTCACTGTCGCATCAAGACTCCAAGGCATACTTTTCCTTGCCAATGAGTGTAATCCTGAAAAGGCGACACTGAACAATTGATATTTCACTTTATCGTAATTTCTTTTCAATTTTTTTTGTCCATATATTTGTTATTCATGCTTATAATTATTGGTCTTGGACTACATATACATATTTTTACTTTTTCTTCAGTTGCGCCTTTTTTCATTAAAACCCATGCTGTATTTGCGCTTTGCGCTTAAAACCCCAACAAGTATTAGAGCTTTTTTGCGCTTTTCGCCTTTGATCTACTATCAAGTTTATATTTCAGATATCTAAACTAACTTGACGTATTCTGGATATTCTTTTTTATTTTCTCTATTCAGATTATTAGATTAATGTATACAAATTCTGGAGGTGCAATTCTGGCTTTGGCATACAATGCTGTACACAAACTTTGGAAATGGCCACGGAATGAGAGGAATGTTACGGGAAAGGTACTTAGGACTTTTTGTTTGAGGTTCTTTTTCTCTTCCCATATTCCATATTCAATTATCTTTTTTTCCCCTTTACCTTGATCGTTAATGTTTCTTTCTGAAGACCTTTCGCAATACATCTCTCCAGGCATCTACTGCTGTCCCGCCTCAATTATGGCAACCTTCCAGTGGAATTCTGATGACAAATGATATAAGCGAGACAAACCCCGAAGAAGCTGTTCCATGCTTTGCACTTTCCAAGAATGACTCGTATGTTATGTCAGCATCTGGTGGAAAAATTTCCTTGTTTAACATGATGACCTTTAAGGTATTCATAAACCAATGTTCCTGGCTTGGTTGTATAGCTTGTGTATCGGTGTGATTGGCGGTAATTAATATTAGGGTTAACGTGCACTTAATGCCTTGCAGACAATGACAACTTTCATGCCCCCTCCACCTGCAGCAACTTTTCTTGCCTTTCATCCACAGGATAATAACATTATTGCTATCGGAATGGAGGACTCTTCGATACAAATCTACAATGTTCGCGTTGATGAGGTCCTGAAATAAATTAAGACTAAATATCATACAGATATGTGATGTGTGCATAATGTGATGAATTACTTTTTGCTTTTATGCGACAATTTATTTATCTGTGTGAATAAAATCTACAGGTGAAAAGCAAACTTAAAGGTCATCAGAAGAGAGTAACTGGCTTGGCCTTCTCTAATGTTTTGAATGTTCTGGTATCATCCGGAGCTGATGCTCAGGTAAATCCCGAGTTCTACTTAGAAATTCTGCAGGACCCAGATTTTACTGTTGGGACTTTAGGGACTTGAGTGATGCTTTTGTGATTGGCGCTTAAGAAAGTTCAGTGGGTGATAAGAGTGTAGAATTTCTCATAAAAATAAAGAAGCTTTCTACCTTGTCATTCTTATTATCTGTCTATGGTGGAAAAGTTAGAACACAGCAGCTTCCTTCCAAAATTGTTTCTCTTGGTTTCTCCAGAATATTTCCATCCTGTAATGTATTCGAGTGCGACATCTGTAGTGTGGCATGAATGTCTCTTTTTAACTGTGTTTCTTACCTTTACACTCTTCAGCTTTGTGTTTGGAGCATGGATGGCTGGGAGAAGAAAGCCAGCAAGTTTTTGCAGATTCCCTCTGGTAGAGCAATAAATCCTCTTGCTCAGACACGCGTTCAGTTCCATCAAGATCAGACGCACTTGTTGGTTGTTCATGAAACGCAAATAGCTATATATGAGGCATCAAAGCTTGAATGCGTGAAGCAGGTTTGTAAGGCATACATCTGGTTTACGTTTTGCTTTGCTCTTGGTGGGTTACGATAATGTTATGTCCTATTTTATTGGGCAAACATTATGTTGTTGCATGGTGGGAGATAGTTCTATGTTTTTTCAGATAAATAGACTGTAATCACGCAAACTTGGAATTATCATCAAAATTATTGCTGTTAGTCATTGTATGTTTGTCTGATCTGATCAACTCAAGAAAGGAGGTTGAACTCATTCAAAGTCTTTCCTTGCAGTGGGTTTCACCAAATGTTGCAATTACTGATGCGACGTACTCGTGTGATAGCCAGTCAATTTATGCAAGTTTTGATGATGGAAGTGTGAGTATCTTTACTGCTGCAGCACTCAAACTGAGGTGTCGAGTGAATCCTGCTGCCTATTTGCCTTCTAACCCAAGGTATGAATCATATCAGGGACAACAGACTAAAACTTGGTTTAGTTTCACATTCTCTCATGTTTGTCCTCTTGTTGTCTGATGATTTTCTTGACAGCTCCCGAGTGTATCCACTTGTAATTGCTGCTCATCCATCTGAAGCAAACCAGTGCGCAGTAGGACTTACTGATGGCGGAGTGTATGTGCTTGAGCCTCTTGAATCGGAAGGTAAATGGGGTACGCCGCCTCCAAATGAAAATGGTGTTGCCGCTGGCATAAGCTCTGCTGCCACTGGTCTTGATCAAGCATCAAGGTAGTTGTTCACAGGGCCTCTCTGATGCAACTTTTTAATATGCCCATCAAGTGCTCTTGTACTATATTTTCGAGGGAGCTGTAGATTTTCAGATCTAGGATACACCTGACACCAGTGATGAGAAGATTGGTGGCGTCTCCAGTTGGAAGCTGAGACACTACGGAAATCAGTATTCATTTATACAAGGGTTCAAGGAAAGCCAAAATGTTGATATTCATAGGTAAAAGAATAGGGAATCAGTTCAACCTCTGAGAAATTTTGCCTGTAAGTTGTTTCTGTTCTAGAACTAAACTATGGCAGTGTAATTATTAACAGCTCCAGAAAGTCAGTCACCTATCGGCATTATCAAGCGTGACATTTCAACAAGGAACTAAATCAGGTTAAAAAGCGCACTGTTTTCCGAATGATATTAAAGGTAATAAACTTTGTAAAATGAAGGAGTATAAATTAAGAAAAAAAGCGGTAGTACTGTATCAAAGTTATAGTAGTGTTAAATTAAGGGAAAAATATAACAGTAGCGATATATAAATGGTATAGCGAATCTAATTTCTCAAAATAATTAAAAGGTTCAAATTTGGAAAAGGAAACAGAAAAGCCTTATCATTTTAACTGCTTTAGTTATACAAGTAGTACTATATTTCACTTATTTACGATTTCTTTATAAAATTTACCAACTAAACTATTTAAAAGGAAATGGCTTCTTAACCGAGGCAAGTTCTTCATTTACATAATAGATCAACTTACTTTTTGTTCTTTTAGTAATTATCAATTCCTCAAACGTCTAATTTGAGAAAATTTCTCTTTCGCTTTAAGAGAGTGCATGAAAAGAAGAAAAACAACACATGGGAGAGGTAGAAAGAGTGCAAATGCATGGGGACAACGACAAAATGTAGTGACATTGTGATAACATCCATTGTACTATAAGTAATTTCTCCGGTCTATTTTAAGTGATTTTTTTTGTTTCTTTTTTTACAATAATTTTTTTTTCAAATATAAAAAAGAAATTAATTTCTTCTTTTCAAAATTTTCTTTTGAGTAAAGAGCCTAGTAGTAGTGTGTTATATTTATAATGAGCAAATTAAAGTTAATATAATAAATTTTATTATTAATTAATACTTAATAAAAAATACATTTCTTAATACGTGTAAAAAGAGTCAATCACTTAAAAGTGGACCTATGTTATATATAGACCGGAGACAAAAATTGAAGAAACAAGTAAGGGCAACTACTAACGTAGTAATAGGTTTTAGGCTTCTTGACCTTTTACAATGTTGAATTTGAGAAAATATCCTTTTTAGATCTCTTACAGATCTCTTATGTGTAAAAGTAAATCTATATGTAAAAAAAGAGGTAGGGTCAAAACACTAAAAATAAGTTTGTAAAAGGTTAAAAACCAATTGACCCGTACTGAGATTTTATTTTAATATGTACTCTATATTGTATTAATAGCAGCTGGATCCCGCTGGACCAATATCCCATAAAACATTATATATACAGAGAATAAATACTCCCTTTGTTGTTGTACCGAGAATAAATACTTTTAAGAAGATTGACAATATTTTTTTATTAATCTATTTCAAAATAGTTGGCATATTCTATTTCAAAATGATTGGCACGTTCCAATATTTTCTTAACGGAAATATTTTATAGTCACATGAATATTATGACTTATTTAAAATTATAAATTTCATAAGTTTTTTAGCCACACAAATATTATAGCGTAATTAACACCAAAAATTTCAAAAGTCTTTATCTTTTTATTAATTTGTACCAAGTCAAATTAAGATAAACAAATTAAAATGGAAGGAGTATGTATTTGTTGCTTTTAATTGTACTAGTCATTTATTACTTCATTTTTCAAATTTACAGTTTTTTCAATTAGGCATTAGTTATTAAGTGAGACACTAAAAGAATACAAATTGGTAGTTCTGACTTCTGATATTAAGCGAGACATGTAAAGAAATACAAATTGGTAGTTCTGACTTCTGATAAGTACTTAAAGATTAAAATTATTAAACGTCTGTTTTAAATAGTATAGAAAACAAGCCAGATAATGCGAACAAAACAGAGTAGCATCATATTATTCCTAATGTTTAGATAGATAGATAGATATTTGAATGTTCATCAACTTTTCCAGAAAGTGTTTAAAGGGTTATAATAATCTATAATCTATAATAATAAGTAAAGTAAAGGCGTAAGAGTGAATCTAATAGCATGCAAGGTAAAGAAATCACCTTATTTTGAGAAGTGCTTTTGAAAAAAATATTTTTTGAGAGAAACAGTTCGTGTTTGGCTAATCACTCTAAAAAGCACTTTTGAGCAATGATTTGTGTTTGGCCAAGTTTTTCAGAAAGTACTTTTAAGTATCAAATTACGAATAAAGACATGAATAGATTTACTTAATAGTTAATATTATAAGTAAATAAATAATCTTAAAATTTGTTATTACATGCAATAATTAAATCTTTTTATTTTATTTAAGTAAAATATGAAAATAAAATTTAAATATACTTAATTCTTTTAATATAAGTTAAATATATTAAAAATCATTCAACAAATAAAAAAAACATTCATCCCTAAAATCACTATATATTAGAAAGTTATCCTAAAAATAATAAGAAATATTTATACATTAATATCCTAAGTATTAGGTTTAACGGCTATTTTAATATATACTATATTTTATTAAGGATATTTTTGGTAAGAAAAAAAGTTAAAACTGCTTCTGCTTCTCCTTTTAAAAAAAAGTTATTTTTTTCTGCTTATATTTTTTCTCAAAAGTACTTTTTCTTTCAAAATAATTTGGTCAAACACCTTAAATTAAAAGAAAGTTACTTTTGAGATTTGTTTTGTTTTTGAAAACATGCTATTAGAAATAGATTATACTAAAATAGTTTTAGATCCCAAATAGGAAGTTAGGCAAGTGAGGGTGATGGCCATGCCGTGTAAAGTTTTTTCTTTCCTCTATAATGTACTAACGTGGGTGTCACCCCCCACCTTCTATTGAAACAGCGCACCACTTTGCGAAAGGTCCTTACGTTACGCGCTAAGAATCGCGTGGGGAATCTTTAACATCTTCCTTTATTTGGCGTTATAATTAGTCGACAAGTAGGTATCCTTATTGTCCTGCATTTCCAACACTTGTTGTGAAAACTCTATCTATCCCCTTTCCTCTGTGTTCTTCCATAGACATAGACTAAGATCTACAAAATCTCCACGACACCCATCTTTGGATAATCCGTCACTTTTCATTCCCATATTTATATAAATACTACACCTACATTCACTATGTTTTTCTCCGTCTCCGTTTCCGCCATCTCTAACGGCTGCAATGAACGGAGACGCTTTTAATGGTTCTTCCCCTACCCTCAGCAATAGACGTAGCATTAACGGAAAACATAACGGCAAGGAGAAAACTGAACAGAACGGTAAGATTACAGAAATGAAGAAGAAATCGTCGTCGGATTTGGGTGGTTATAATGGGTGGCTAGGTAATGCGTATTTCATGAAGTGGAAGGCGGAGGATGTATTCGGTGTGGTGAAGTACCACCCGATACCGTGTGTCTTTGCTGCTTCGTTGTTGTTTTTCATGGGAGTGGAATACACTCTTCGTATGGTCCCATCTACGTCTCCACCGTTTGATCTGGGATTCATTGTTACGATTCCTCTTAATCGTTTGCTTGCTGCCAAACCCGCTCTCAACACTCTTTTTGCTGGATTAAACACGGTAAACACTTGTTTAAATCTGTGCATGTCTATTTTTTCTTGCTATGTACTGGATCTACAATGTCTGCATTTTTATCGATAGAATTCTCCCATAAAATCAAAATTCATTCATTTTTTTCTTTTGTGATTTAAGATAGTGTAGGATTATTTTTGGTGGACCTTTTTTTTTGGTTGACAAATCTACTTTGGGTTTGTTTAGGTGTTCGTGGCTATGCAAACGGCGTACATTTTGGGGACTTTTTTAATAGAAGGGCGGCCGCGAGCGACAATATCGGCGCTGTTCATGTTTACATTCAGAGGCATTCTTGGATATGCTACACAGCTGCCATTGCCTGAGGTACTTTTTCTTTGCTTTTCCTTTTTTACAGGCTTTATATGTCTTTTGCTTTTAAGCTTTTTAAGAAAAGTATCCTTTCCACTTTATTCGCTTAGATAAAAAGTTAACCTTCTACATTTGACTTAGGATGTTTAAGTTATATACAACATCAATTTAAGCTATGTAAACTATGCTAACTGACAGTGTTTGGTCAAATTTACATGTTGTAGCAGATACCTTAGAATATTTTATTTTTAAGACTACAAATTTCATGTTTTAAGGAGGTTTAGTGTATCTGTTGGGTGTCTAAAAAAGTTTTACGCTATGTTACTTATAACTTAAACTCTTGACTAAAATAGCACTTCTTGACGGATTGTCTTGAACTTTCGTGTAGTCTTGTGCTCAAAGAAGCAATTACGTTATGTTTCAAACAATTTTTTTTTTTAAACAAAAGTAGTAATGCTGAAAGTGTTGCTCTGCTTATATACTACCTTATTTTCCGTAAATAATAAGGGGACCATATGGCCCAACTGCACATTATGTCACGTATCCAACTGTCATTCATATATAGTTTTAGCCTTAATGGGCTTATGTAGCTGTCTAATAAATACGGTACAAGTATATTATTTGCTTGGTGGTAGTTCTGCATTTTTTAAAACATTAAATATGTTTCACTCAGCATTGAAACTGGCAAGTGGTCACTCTCTTACCATTTATTTAATTACATTACAGGTGCTGCGATAATTTTATTCTACGATTCAATTTAATACTAGTACTAGTATATAAAATGCACTGATAAATCGCTTTCTGATTTTCCAATTGTAGGATTTCTTGGGGTCGGGGGTCGATTTCCCAGTAGGGAATGTGTCGTTTTTCCTGTTTTATTCAGGACATGTTGCGGCCTCCGTGATTGCTTCGCTGGATATGAAACGGATGCAGAGATGGGAATTGGCTCGAGCATTTGACACCTTGAATGTATTGCAAGTTGTGAGGTTGCTAAGCACTAGAGGTCATTACACTATTGATTTAGCAGTTGGCATTGGTGCTGGGATTTTGTTTGATTCTATGGCCGGAAAGTATGTGGAGACTAGGACAAAAGATATTGCTGCAAATGGTACTAATGGGACTACTTATGGTGCTTTTCACGCCACCTCCCCTAAGCACGAGAATGGTGGTGTCAAATATCAAAGTGTATCTTCAAATTAAAATGTGGGGTGGATTTTATTTTGAGATGTAGAGATAACTTTGGCTTAGTCAATTTGTAATGCACTTCTATTCCAATTAGGATCTTTGACTGCAGATTACATTTCCCGCCCACCCAAAAAAGAAAATCAACAGCTCTCCATGTTTTTCTTGATTTTGTTTTGATAATGCTAGCAGCTTGGTGTGAATGGTAGTAATGGCACTAATGGTTATTTCACACCTCTTCCCCTAAGCACGAGAAATGGTGTCAAATATCAAAGCGTATCTTTAAATTAAAACGTATCCACTCAAACGTGGAGTGGATTTTATCTTGAAATGTAAAGAAAACTTTGTCTTAGTCAATTTGTAGGGTCTTAATGCACTTTTATTCCAATTAGGCTTTTTATTAATGTAGCTTCCCACCCAACCCACCGTCCACCCCAAAAACAAGAACAGCAACTCCCCATGTTGTTGTTGTGTATAGGAATTTTCATCTTAACTCCCCATGTTGTATAAATAAAGAAAAGCCTTTGACTATTAAAATTGTTGCCGCATTAGTACTAGGAATAAAAAATTAAAGCAGTAATTTAGAACCCATGATGACCTTTAAGTTAACAAGAAATAAGGGACAAAACCAACCAACCACTTTGACTCTTTTGATCATGGTTCCATCGAGTTATAATAAGTTATTTTTTATAAATTATGTACATAATATATTTGATATGGTCGGAGGACCACGGGTTCACATAAACCACGATTTACACCGTGGATTCGCCCCGGATGTATACTAATCAGGGCTTTTCAAGGAAATAGACACATTTGTTAATGATTTAAATCTTGACGGGACAATATACCCGTAAGATATTTAAGGTCTTATAAGTTTCCAAAAAAAACTCTTAAGGCGGAGGCCCACAAAGCACGAAGATCACATTATTAGCATGGGGTTCAGGTCTTCTCCGTCCATGAACAGAACCAATTCTTAAATACGAATATCTAATGGAAAACATTGGTAGTAATATCAAAGTTATTCTTAGTTTGACCGTACCATTGCGTACTTTCAACACAATCTTTGCTAATACAACTTCCAAGTTTATCTTTCATTTGCAAGACTTGTATGAATGAATGATAAATTGTTACTACTAGATACTTATTGTTTAAAATAAACCAAACTAAGAAAAAACTTATATAAAGCAAGCATTGCATGAGAATTGAAAATAAGAGTTGCACAACCCCCAAAAAAAAGGTAGAGAAAAGAAAATTAGTGCAACGCCGTTAGTTAGGGGTGCTTAAAAAAAAAGGTAGAGAAAAGAAAATTAGTGCAACGCCGTTAAGTAGGGGTGCTTATCGGGCAGATTGAGCAGATATTAACGTTTAACGGTTTGACTTATCGGTTATCTGTTTATAAATGTAATAATTCGCTAGCCAACCAATAAGACATCAGACTGATTGGTAACGAATTAGCGATTATCGACCGATTTATCGGCTAATCAAATAGACAATAAAAAAGAATTAAAGATAGGGAAAAAAATTAGGATATGTCACCTTCGAATTGCATTAAATTACCATAGTGAACAGTTGTCTTGAACCTTATACCTAATTAAACATTTTGTCCTCATCGCTAAACAAACAAAAGAAGAGATAGAAAACAGAACATAATCCGGATAATATAGGCAACAAAAGATACAGGGTACGCATATGAAGCCATATTAAAATTTCTGACACAAAATTTTGCAAGATATCCCCCTGGATCCTACTATACAAACAAAGGGCCGTGGAAACTCACTTCCTCACAGGAATAACATCCAAATTCCAGCAACTTTAGCTCATTCTGCCATAGAGATTAATTCAGATGATAATTTTTGGGACTAGAGATTCTTTTTTGTTTCTTCTCTCAGAAATTTTTACTGTGTGCCACCCTTATTGGTCTCCCCATAAATTTCTATGGATAAAGATATAGGGTTTCAAATAGTACTTTATATACATATAGGTACATTTGTAAATATAAAAATTCTTTAACAGATTAACGATTTATCCCGATAAGGAAATTGAATAATTCGTCCTCAAACCGTTAAGCCGTTAATTATAAAATCTTTATCCGTTCACCACCCTCTCGAGCAGAGGGTTTTTTGGAAACAACCTCTTTACCTCCCCATGGTAGGGGTAAGGTCTGCGTACATACTACCCTTCCCAGATTACACTTGTGAGATTCCACTAAGTTGTTATTGTTGTTCTTGATTCGTTTACTAACCATTACCCCGATAACACGATACAATAAACCAATAAATCAATTTTATTGTTCGATTAACGATTACATATCAGTTTTGAACCGCCCTACCGTTGGGCCCTAATTTCCTAACAACCTCAAAATATATAAAGATAAGTGCAAAAGCATGGTGCTAAAAATATAGAGAAAACGTGTAAGAGTTGAACGGGAAAGCAAAGAAGTGCCTCCTAATCGAGTATTTTGATAATGTCTCTCCAGTTCGTTCATTTTTCACTTGACATTTGCAATTCTATCTGCTTTTTCTCTTTCCTTCTTTACATAAAATCACCGACTTGGACCTCACCATATTTCAACATAAGAAGTTCCCAACTACTTCTACTTTCCTAAGAAAAACTTGATAACCTACTATTGTTGTGATGTGTCCACTAAAAACCTGGCCACGTAGCCGGGTGGGCCCTGGGGAGGGCGGGGGCCGGTAATGGTTTGGAGGGGCTAACCATTGTTGTGATATGTTCACTGACTTGTCAAAAAATTTACAGAGTCAGATTACTTATATAGTCATATAATTGTCTATGTTCAGCGTAGATGAGTAACTTTGAAAAGAGTACAGATAGATTATCTAAAAATATGCTAAGCATGTCCGTTTTTTGTTTTTTGCACGAGCACGATTAGTGAATATAGTTTAAATGTAATACTGCTAGTAAAATCTCACTTGCAAGCTTCAGCCTAAATAACTAGTTTGCTTTGCCTGATTGCCTCAACTAATTCTCAAAAATATATAAATAAATAAATTTAAAGCTTATTGAAATTATTAACTTTCCCATTCGTTTCATTATATTTAAAATTCTATATCACTACTAGAAATTCGGCCATTACCAACCACGGCCAACCGACCAACTTCGCTTGGTCAAAAAACTGGCCGCATAACTGACCGAAGCCGGTCGGTTTTTTAAAATATTTTATTTGTCAAAATTTATATTTTATGAAACCGACCAACTTCTGTCAGTTTTTTTCTGGGCAAAAATGCGGGAAACTATTTTTCCGTCCCGCAAAATTTATTTTTCAAGAAACAGATTAACTTTGGTCGATTTTTCATTTAAGATAAATTATAATTAATATTAAAGAAAACAACCGATCATTCTAAAAAAACAACCGATTTCGGTTGGTAATTTTATTTTTTTAATAGAACCGACCGAAATCGGTTGGTTATTTTCGCTCGAAAATGCAATTAAAGAATATAAATAAAATAAAATAAAGTCTTATGCCAAAATGCACCAATGGTCTAGTGGTAGAATAGTATCCTTACACATTATAGACCCCGGTTTGATTCCCAAGTCGGTCTGCTTTTGCAACATATATTTTTCTTTTTTAGGCATTTGTGAAATTTAATTGTCCGACCGAATCGGTCGGTTGGCTCTACCGACCACATGATTACCTTCCAACACGAATTAGTCGGGTCATTTGTGGAATTTAATTGTCCGACGTAAATCGGTCGAACAATATCGACCGAAGTCGGTCGATTGGCTCTAGCCGCCACGAATCGGTCGATTTTTGCCAATTACCTACCAACATCCGTCGATTTTGGCAGTCGGTTTTCCCCCTTTTTTTTAGCAGTGTATATGGCCAAAAACAGGACCACGAGACAAGAGCTTTGGTTGCTATATGCCCAGTCTTGGTATAGCTTGTGTCGCCGGAAACTAAAAGAAATGTGAATCCAATGCAAAAGGCTTGAGATGCATGTATACTTTAAGTTAGTCCTCAGAATCTGAATATGGTGGACAAGATCCATCGTCATAAGTGTCTGGTGGATTGAACAAGGGCAAGTTTAGATCAGTACACCCAGGTACAAGGTCCAGATTGCAACGATAATCCTCACTGATCAACACTAGCATTGAGATGAAACTTTGACTGATAAAACGTCCTGCCAACATAAGTTTCAAAGTTCAGCATTGGACCTGTGAAATAGAGAGTTGCAATTTTACTTGCTAAACAGACAACTGTTTCATCTTCTTTAACCTATACTTCTGTATACCATGAAAATAGTTACTATAGCGTCTGCAGTATGTTTTACATTTCTGAAAAGATGACTTGCTTTCATTGAATTGGTTCTCAATACCTTTTTACCTAGGCCTACCTGCTTCTTACGCGGGG
>AWOL01S0012149.1:0-47979 GCA_000715115.1 Nicotiana otophora | reverse complement strand
GGGGGGGGACTGAAACTTTCATATAATCCAACTGCAAACAATCTGGTGCCTGATGAAGATTTTGGAACTGCTTTTAATGGTAAATTTCTTGCTTCTTTTGAAGAACTCAGTGTAGGAATTTCCAGATCAGATAATAGTGCTAAATTGATCAGTAAGTGTGCCTCTTGACAAAATCATCAGATTTCTTCCTTTCTTTTTTCTCCCTTTAATTTGCTTGGCAATTTGGGATAAGTTCTCCCTTGGCTCACAGCAATATCTTGCAAGGTTTTTTCTTTTTTCTCTATTTGTTTGCGTCAGGGGATAGCTGTGTGGAATGCCAATTGACTTACAAAAGTTAAAGTACATAAAAAAATTTGTTCTCATTCCTCTGCATATGCGTAAAATGCTTCATGTTCCTTAAACAATCAGAATTAGAACCTACCGTAAAACTGTATTTATAGTACCTCTAATTCAATTACCATACATTGATATTTCCTCATAAGTAAATTACAAGACTTCGAAAGGCATGCAGACTCATCTCGAAGTATTTAGCAAATTGCTGGTCAACAATCTAGCTTGATCTTAATATTTCAACATTTTGTGCCCATAAACCATCAGACTCATCTCGAAGTATTAAAGAAATTGGGTAAATTTCAAGATCTTCAGGGTTGAAATAACAATAAGCAGTTATCTGTGAATTGTCATATATATATTTAAGTACATTGAGTCATATACAGATCAAGAATGTTCTTTAATAAGTTAAAATAATTCGGAGCAAGACACCAACATATGTATATATAGCGAAGGATTGCTAGTTTGCTACATGGACGCACTTGTTGCAGCCGTTGCTGCTATTGTGCAAATGGAGTAGAGAGACACTTAGATAACGTAGCGTGAGAAATATAGAAACGCAACCACATAAACCAAAAAATAACATGGAGTTAGCAGAAATATCTCTAACACCAACTGCCCCAACCATAAATTTTCTGTCAAAAAAATCATGGGAGAGCAGATATTAAATTTCGGCTTAGACAAAAATTATAATCTTCTGATAAGTAAATTTTCAAATACCCGTGCTCGAGGTATACATAAACTGCCATTGTTATCTTAAATCTTAAAAAGAAAAATAAAGGAAAGACAATCGTTTTCCCACGTAGGCGTCAAGTTGTGGCCCCACAAAAATCTACTATTGTATCTGCGGCCTCTAACTAACTAAATTTCCAATTATCCCAAAATCTTAAAAGCCCCACCGCCTTATCAGTAATATCACCTTCTTTGCCAAGTTGGCTCTCTTCTTTATGTTGCAACTGAGGTGTTTTCACAACGTTAAATCTCCACCATAAACCCCCTTCTACTCTATGTTTCTCATTTCCATTATATAAGCCAAAGAAACTCCAACCAAACAATTGCCAAGCCCAAATATGGCCCTCTTTGCACCACCGCCGTCCAAGTCTAAGCCTTACCCATTTTCGCCGCTTCCTCAACCAATTCATAGGCCGGCGAGAAGCTTCTCCCCTGCTCAACCAACAAAGAATGTAAATACCCTATCATATAAGACAACAAAAACAAGCGTACTTAACAAGTGGAATGGCTATAGTTTGGAAGGAAAAGTTAGGATTAGCAGAAGAGTAATGTCAATTGTGAATGCAGCGACGACGACGGTATCAGAAAATGGAAAAGAATCAAGCTTTAACAGAATTCTGTTTTCTGATGTAGTGGTGAAGCGGCCTAGGAATGTACTTTTTGGTAGGCGGTGGAATTCAGTGGATTTGGGCTCAGCTGCTGTGGTTGTGGCTATGCATTTGCTCTGTCTACTTGCACCTTTTAACTTCAATTGGGCTGCTGTTGGAATTGCATTTGGCTTATATATAGTAACTGGACTTTTGGGGATTACTCTTTCTTTTCACAGAAACCTCTCTCACAGAAGTTTCAAACTTCCCAAGTGGTTAGAATACTTTTTTGCCTATTGTGGTGTCCAAGCACTTCAGGTAAATAAAATCAATGCGTTAATTTTATCTAGTACAGTATTTGGCTTTCATAATTTTACTGTGGTTTATATTTGTTGATCTGTGTGATTGTAGGGAAATCCAATTGATTGGGTGAGTACTCATAGGTATCATCATCAATTTTGTGATTCTGATAAAGATCCTCACAGTCCTATTGAAGGATTTTGGTTCAGTCATATGAGTTGGATGTTCGATACTGACACCATTGTTGAGAGGGTAATTGCTTCATTCTACTGTATCTTTACATATAGTACTACAAAATATAGAAAATTCTTGTGTATTGATTGTGTTTGTTTATTATGTCCTTTTTAATGTGTAGACAGGAAAGCCCAACAATGTGGGGGATTTGGAGAAGCAGCCCTTCTACCAGTTTGTTCGTGACACTTACGTTTTCCATCCCGTCGTACTTGCAGCTCTGTTATATGCAATGGGAGGATTTCCTTATATTGTTTGGGGCATGGTAAGTACAGCTTTTCTTCCTCTGCACAACTGCTTTTGTGGAGAAACCTTTCTTTTTCCCGTTTCAACATTTTGGGAAAACAATTGGAATGGAGAAAAGGATGATTTTGTTGATAGAACTTATACTAGTATGATTTAATTTCCACATAGACAACCATGAAGCTTGAAATACCACATGTGCAAATGAGTAAAAGGAAATTTACATAAGGTGGTGTGGCTTATGAAGTTTGCTGTTTAATTTGTTTCTATTTAGGTATTTTTGATTTTTTTTTTGTTGGTATTTATAACAATGTTTAGCAAGTATTATCTTTTCAAATATCCCAATATGTTTATGTGTCTGCCCGCCTAACTCAAGTTGTGAGCCAATCTTGTGTAAGAAAACTGATGTTGCATCTCCCGTTAGAGTACTGTATTTTCATCATGTGTCAAATCTCCCGACGGTTTTGGATATTTCTACCCGCCTAACTCAAGTTGTGAGCCAATTTTGTGGAAGACAATTGCTGTTGTATCTCTTGTTAGGGTCCTTAATTTTTTTGATAAAACGAACAACAGGACAAGCTTATTCAAGTGTGAATTCGTTGCTATTATGCATCTAGTGCTAGGAGATTTTGAAATTTCATTTGCTAAATTTGCTGGGGCATGCAGGGGGTGAGAATTGTGTGGGTATACCACATAACTTGGCTGGTAAATTCAGCATGCCATGTTTGGGGAAAGCAGGCGTGGAATACTGGTGACCTTTCAAGGAACAACTGGTATGCATCGTTAATTTTTTATCGTTCGTGTATAGAAGTTAAACTCAATCCATTTTCCCCCCTTTTTTTGGACTCCCTCAAGATAATTGATTTGTTCCAATGTAGGTGGGTGGCGTTGCTTGCATTTGGAGAGGGTTGGCACAACAACCACCACGCGTTTGAGTATTCGGCTAGGCATGGCTTAGAATGGTGGCAACTTGACATGACTTGGTATGTAGTAAGGTTTCTTCAAGCTATTGGATTGGCCACTGATGTCAAGTTGCCAACTGACACTCATAAACAGAGGCTGGCTTTAGCTGACAGTTAGGACAAAATACAATATTGTTTGAGGTTCAACTTCGTCGAAGTTTATCACATGAAATTGAGATTTTTCAGTGACTTGTTGCCTACTAAGGTGACTATACATTTAGCACACGGGTGAAGCTTCTTTCTTCTGCTCCTCATTTTGTAACTTCTTAGAATGAAAACCACATTTGCTCAATTTGCTAGCACTTTTGCCATAGTTTCCATTAAAGTTGATAGCTGTTATACTATGGAAAATTGTCAGTCCCTTTAATTTAAGAAGCAGATGGTTATGCGAATGGCGGCTCGTAGCATTTGCCAAGGGAAATTAGGCTTGCTAGCATCATAGCATATTCTAAAAGGGTTGCATAGGTTAATAAGGGGATTGTATTAGAGATCATATCTTAATTGTATGTCTGCGTGCTGATGACAATATGCTGAATTACACTGTTAGTAAATAACAAAATAGTTGTCACAGAATAAATCCCAACTAATGAAGAATGTATTTTTCACATAACCTGACGAAGTCTAGTCTTGAGAATGTCAGGTACATTTTAGAAACGATCAACAAATCGGGAACCATACACAATTTTTTATTAAAAATAGATATATTCCTGTCTTTAATACATGTCTCAACTATTTCCTGATATTCTTTTATACTTATCTCCCTATTATATTTATGAGAAATTTTCAGAAACTATTATTGTTTAGTAGTTATTTACTTCATATAGCTATCATATACATAATTACTTCCTATAGCTATTATTTAGTTGTTACGCGACTGTATTCGCGCTACTGTATTCATGAATACAGTAGAGCGATTTGCCTAAAAAATAGGTGAGTCCGGTTGTTTAATAACGGAAAGAGGATCAATTAGTGTGTATCACTCCTAATTTCTCAACAAAATCAATTCTACGTAAAAAAAGAATTGCTACTTTGTTGTATTCCATGTATTCGCGCAACAGTATTTATAAATACAGTGAGGTAATCAAGAAATAAGGTGTATACCATTCTATTCAATTCGACTGTATACATTGTATTCAATTCACAGATATTTATTATTCACTATTATATATTGTATTCAATTCACCGTATTCAATTCGACTATTTCCAACCAAGAGGTTGTGAGTTCGAGTCACCCCAAGAGCAAGGTGGGGAGTTCTTGGAGGGAAGGATGCCGAGGGTCATTTGGAAACAGCCTCTCTACCCCAGGGTAGGGGTAAGGTCTGCGTACACACTACCCTCCCCAGACCCCACTAGTGGGATTATACTGGGTTGTTGTTGTTGTTGTTGTATATTCAAACAACAAAAAATCACAAAATACAGTGATATTCGGTTGTATTCAGAAAATATAGACCTTCGGAATACATAAATACAGGTGAAAAAATAATGTATTTATACAAAAATATAATATATTTGAGTGTAGATGGCTTTTTCCGACCAAGCAGAGAAGAAAGTTCGCCGGAGATGGCTTTTTCCGGCCAAGCAAAATAATGTATACATTGTATTAAAACTAAAAATGGAGACGAACAAAAATCCGGCTCTCAAATCTTCTCCGGCATAGCCATGGCCAGATCTGTTCGTCTAAGAGGATGAGCCAATAGTGGATGATGACGTCGACAATCAAAATTGAGTGCTTTAGTGGGTATACCTCGTGTAACCCTCTTCGGAGTTGTTGAATCAACCATTGAAGACAAAATTTGAAGTTTCTACCTCGAAACCTAAGAAAGGCGAAATTTTGAAAAAGAACAAAAGAATGAAGAGAAAAAGAAGAATGACAGAGTAATTTGGCGTGAACCGGCCAAAAGCTTTACCAATTACCATGAACTTTTGGAGCAAAAAAGTTGAGGATCAATTATGAGAAATGTTTTCCTACAATCCTTTGAGAGAGATCGTGGAGAGAGAAAGAAGAAAAATCTTGCTGTGATTTGAGAGAGAATGTGTGTTAAGTGAAAGAAAGAGAGAAAAAAAACATAAATAGTGTATTGCACGCCTATATGATAGTGTATACAATAAATACCTATTTTGCTATAGAATATAAAAGGTAGCTATAGATAATAATATTTTTAAATGATTTTGATTTATATTAAATAGGATGTAATAGTTTGCTATAAAGATAAAATTTCCTATATTTATAGCCCACCCATTCTTGGAGCAGAGGTTGCTTAGTCTCAATAATGGGCCTTACAGTGGAATACGGATTGGGCCTATCCTACAAATGACTTAATTAGGCCCATAAAAAAGAAAAGAAACTTGGAAAACAGGCTTGTTTAAATCATGGGAATCTTACATAAATGTATTAAAAGTTCCAACTTACCAATCTCTACCCATTAATCATAGACTTACCAAAACTAGCCAAACACATATAAATATAGAAAGCCCAAAATAAATAAGGTTCTTTCTCTCCAAGAATCACACGCAAAGATCTCCTTCCATATTTTTAAGCGTGATCAGCAATATTAGATGCAAGACGAAAAGAAAATTTTATGCATGAGGTAGCAAACAAAGTGATAAAATATAAAAATATATATCTATACAAAATTACAAAAGTCTAAGCAAAAAGGAACATTTTTCAAAGAGTATGGTTGAAACTCACTGAAAACATATAGGTGAGTCAATATACATTTTTTGAGAAAGATTGGAGGTGATTTGATTTGGTATCAAATTCGTAGTTAAAATCGAGTTCAATAAATTTTTCTGCGATACATATATCATACACACAAGTATATATGGATATACATGTGATACAAATATGATACATAAGTGATACACAAGTGATGCACAGTGTGACACATATTATTTTTTTCATGTTTCATCTTCTATTTCGAATTTTCAATTCAAACCACCTCAAAACTCTGCCAAATCATTCAAAAACTGAGATTCAAACTCCTTAAGATGTACTCAATCTATTCTAATGATACCTACTCAAACAAATAGCAAAGATTTAATCTTTTTTGGCTACAAATAGCTAATTGGCTAATATTGGTAACATTTGGCTAATATTAATATTATTTAATGAGTTGACCAATTTTTGTAATAAACTACTTATAAATGGACATAGCTCGTAGTTTCTCTTAAATCATTTGTACGTAAAAATATCATGGACTGTCCAGTTTTCGAGCTAGTAATTGAAAAATAACTAACATTTGTAAAGTCATTGAAAAATAGTCACTATTTTATGTGGAGATAAAATCAGAAAAAAATACCCTAGCTGAAACACGGAAAGTTCAAGCATAATATGCTGGATTATAGATTTTCTACCTATAAATTTCTAGTATATTATGTTGGAACTCCAGCACATTATGCTGAAATCTCTTATGCAAAAAATTCGAACTCCGGCACATAATGCTGGATTTTTTCGGATTTTTAAAGAGTGTTTTTGTTTAGATTTTATTTTTACATAAAAAATTGTCAAATTTCGAATACTTTTGAAATTATGGCTAATTTTTAATTACTAGTTATAAATGAGACTATTTCACTTTTTTCCCCCATTTGTACGTTTATCAGCGCATTACAAACTCAAGGACACTCCAGTGCTCCAGAAGCCTACAAATTGCAATCAGTAAATTGTTATCTTGAAATTGTTTTATTGTTAGTCAATGATTTCCAAATAAGTTAGTGACAAACAAACTTTCCCCAATGGATAACATTCAAGAAATCAAATTCTAGAGGTATCCGACGTCAAGCTCAAAGATTCTGTTTTAAGCTCTATTTTTGCATTTTCAAACGAATATCTTTTTGTTCTATCATACTGCTCCCAATAATATCTATTTGCATTATATTACGGACTTTTATTTTGAAAATACTCGAGCTTATAATAAAAATTAGATCTTTTAAGTGGTGGAAGAATTGAAGTTATCTCCATGTATTTGAATACTATGTTTTTGTCAAATGAAAATTATATTTAACCAAGTAAGGGATATACACAAACTAACCTTTAGATTCTAGGGCTAGAATGTGTGCAAAAATAACTAGGAATGGCAGAGGTTATAAGTCAAGCTTCCCTTAACATCAACTACCTCTAACAGGGATAACAATTCAAATTAACTAACACATTCTTCCATCTACAATGCTTTTGCCCACAAATATGTGCAGCTGTAAAACAATTTCCTTCAAAATTGTTTCTGCACTTTTTGTTGAAACCTGCGGCAATTTCTTTCAATGATGTGTGCGAATGAGATATCCAACAAAAAGAAGGAAAACGATTGAATAGCGGAACCCTCGAGCATTTGGTGATCTCAAATATGCCGATATTATTGGTGACTTACTATTTCGATGAATATTATTTTTCAATTTTCAACAAAAGAAGATTATGTAAATACTTACTATCAGATTTCATTATGGGAGACATAATTATTTTTCTATGTGCTTTGATTCATCATTTGGGAGCATTACCAAAGTGTTTCAAAGGCTGGAATATCTTGACGTAGGCTTGTCAAGGCCCTAGATCAACCTAAATTAAATGAAATCTATATTATTTAGGTGAAAAAACCAAATACGAAACTTCATAAAATATGATAAATAACAACTGCAAAGAAAAACCTAGGATGGTGTTTGTTTACCCTAAAAGCAGATAACAATTAAATTTATATGTGGTTTTAAGGACACGTGATTTTACTTGGCATAAACTGAGAAAATATGCAAACTGATATTGAAATTAATTGTAAAGAAAAATAAAAGCACACCAAATGAGATATGGAACTTGGGTCCTTGAACCAAATGAAGCAACAAAGGAAATACAAGCGAAGTAACAAAGTATTGGGAACATTGAGAAAAGAATATTATATTATTTTTTACTGTCTGAGATGCCTTTTACAAATGATTAGACCCTCTTTATATATTAGGGGAGTTCTACTCTTGATACAATTCTAAATATAGTAAGGACTCTCATGATGGGATAATTAATCGGCTTCTTCTTGATACGTGCCGCGATTTTCGCCGAGATTCTCCTCCTAATTGTGGCTCTAACGGCTTTTTGTTTCTTGGCTCGATCTTGATTCTAGCCGATCTTGATCTTGGCTGATCTCGATCTTGATCGGTCTCTGAGTCTCGAGCTCGATATGATCTTGACTCGATCTCGGTAATGATCGGTCTCTAGGTCTCGAGCTCGACCTTCCAACTTCACATCATAGCTCGATATTATAATAACGAACCTCGGTCTATCATGCTCCAATCTTGATTAGTCACACGAAGGGCAAACTCGATTTTGACCGTATACAGTGTTAAGTGGTTTCAAAAAGCATAGGATGGTGTTAATTGGTTTCCTATTAGTATTTACCAGCTGCCTTGGATAGCCATGTATTTGAATACTTTTTAATTTTTTTAAATTCAAATACTTCTAGTAATTTGAATTTTGACGATTAAAAAAATTACAAAGCATCTAAAATAAATGAAGATCTCTTTTTTCTTGAAGACACATTTTGTTTTTCTCTTAATTAACAGGCAGTCGATATAAATTTCATTAGTTAGATGATTGGGTTTCTTAGAAATAAAATATATTAATATATAATACAGTTATGTCAATTATTTTGAATATCCTGAAATGAAATTGGTGTCATCTGTTCAACAATAATAAAGAAAATACTTACTTTTGTCCAAATTTCACTATTGAGAGAAAAAGGAATAGTCTGTGGCTATGTGCTCCGTCCTTTGCTTACAACTTAACTATGCGATAGTGTATTGTAAACGACAGGCATTCTCGTCACGATCCATTGATATTTAATCATTTGTCACTCTGATTCATTATAAAAAAAGAAAACTATATAATTAATTGCGCGCATTCTCACAAATGAAATTATGATACTACCTTGAATAATTGTAGAATATAGGTAGACAAATAATTTCATTAGCTATTGAATTCTGTATTCCACTCATAAGAGGTAATCAGGCAATAAAAAGGCAAAATAATGGTGATCTCGAGCAATGTATCAATGCCCCTGTGAAGTACAAACGTGACATGAATAGGATGCCATTGTGTCCTAATTAACAACTTTTCAGAAGCGCACGAATTATTAGATTATTGATAAGTTAACTAACGTTTTGAAGTATACATTTAGAATTTCAAGGCCAAAAGACAGCACATGTTGGGTATAATTATAAAATAACAACTAGCAACAGTCAGAAAGTTGTATTTTGAAAGTAGTAATTAACACCTACAGTAAATAAGCACGGGAGCATAAAGCATGATTATGAAGTCTATGCATATTAAAAATTTCGACAAGCATTTTGGGCATGGACGTCTTCAAAAGTGCTTTATTATTAATTTTAATAACCAAAGTTTTAGGGTTCATCTTCCGAGCTCTCAAAGTTTGCTAATGTAATTCCAAGCGTGCAGTATGTTTTAGACTTTCATGGAGGAAGAGACAATTTCAAAAGTGGGTTAATTAGTTTAACATTGGATTAAAGTATAATAAACAATAAGAATGTTTGTTCGGTTATCTATGCTTTTACAATTTTTAAAAGATTTGTTGATAGAGAGACCTAGCATACGTAAATTGCTCAGAACCCGTTTGGCTAACCCGTAAAAAATTACTTATTTTGAAAAATATTTTTTTTATTCAAAAATATTTTTGAAAAACAATAGTTTGTATTTGACCAATTAACTTAAAAAACACTTTTTACAATATTTGATAAACAAATTGTATTTAACCCGTCTTTCTAAAAAGTATTTTTGAGTGTCAAATTGCCAAAAAGGATAGTACCAATGTCTTATAATTATTTTAAAGAATGAACTTAAATATTAATCGTAAGGGACTTTTATTATTTTTTATTTTACAACAACAACAACATACCCAGTATTATCTCACACTGTGGGATCTGGGGAGGGTAGTGTGTACGCAGACCTTACCCCTACCTTGTGAGGATAGAGAGGTTGTTTCCAATAGACCCTCGACTCAAGAAAGTATAACCACTACATTAATGAAAATATAGACAAGAAGGGAGAATACCAAAAAACCATATAAAAGCAGGAAAAAAACAAGATAATAAGGTGATCAACAATGAAAGAAAACAACGGTTAGTCAAAAAAATCTACTACCAACAGAAAGCGAAACTACGTGTTAATACTAATGCTATGAACACTCTAGATTACCTACACTACTACCCTAATCCTCGACCTTCTTATCGTCCTATCAAGGGTCATATCATCGGTCAGCTAAAGTTGCGTCATGTCTTGCCTAATCGTCTATCCCCACCTCTTCTTTGGCTTACCTCTACCTTTTCAGAAGCGAGGCTGTCAACCTCTCACACCTCCTCACCGATGCGTCTGTGCTCCTCCTCCACACATGACCAAACCACCTAAGTCGCGCTTCTCGCATCTTGTCGTCAATAGGGGCCATACCCACCTTGTCACAAATAATCTCATTTTTTATCTTATCTAACCTGGTGTGCCCGCGCATCCATTTCAACGTCCTCATCTCTGCTACCTTTATTTTCTGGACATGAGCGATCTTGACTGGCTAACATCGCCGTGGTCTGACCATCATTTTATAAAATTTACCCTTAAGTTTCGGTGGTACCTTCTTGTCACACAAAATACCGGAAGCGACTCTTCATTTCATCCATCCCGCCCCAATATGATATGTGACTTCTTCATCAATCTCCCCATCCCCCTAAATAATAGACCCAAGGTACTTAAAACTTCTTCTCCTATGGATGACATGCGAGTCCAGCCTCTTCTTCCCCTCCTTGAGTCTCACCACTGAACTTACACTCCAAGTATTCTATCTTGGTCCTCCTCAACTTGAAACCTTTAGACTCTAGGGTCTGCCTCCATACCTCTAACAGCACATTTACACAGTCTCGTGCCTCGTCAATCAATACAACATCATCTCCAAATAGCATGCACCACGGTACCTCCCCTTGGATGTGGTGCGTCAGTACGTCCATCACCAGAGCAAACAAAAAAGGGTTGGGTGCCGACCCTTGATGCAACCCCATCATAATTGAAAAATGGTCTGATTCCCCACCCACCGTCCTCATTCAGGTCTTTACTTCATTATACATGTCCTTAATCAACCTAACGTAGGCAACATGTATACCTCTAGCCTCCAAACATCTTCATAAAAACTCCATCGGAACTTTATCGTGAGCATTTTATAAGTCGATGAACACCACATGCAAGTCCTTCTTTTTCTCCCTATACTGCTACATTAATCACCTAACGAGGTGGATGGCTTATATTGTCGAACGTCCCGGCATAAACCTAATCTGGTTCTCAAAAATAGACTCACTTCTCCTCACCCTTAGCTCTACCACTCTCTTGTAGACTTTCATAATATAGCTAAGCAGCTTGATACCTCGATAGTTATTGCAATTTTGGATATCACCCTTGTTTTTGTATACAGGAACCATCGTGCTCCCCCTCCACTATTCTGACATATTTTTCGTTCTAAAAATGACATTAAATAACCTAGTGAGCCACTCTAAGCCTGCCTTGCCCGCACCTTTCCAAAACTCCACCAAAATTTCATTCGGCCTGGTCGTTTTGCCATTGTTCATCTTACGCATAGCAACTTCATCAACTCTAATCCGTCTACAATACCAAAGTCACAACGACTCCCCGAGAGTTCCAAATCTCACAATACAATGCTCTTATCCCCCTCCTCGTTAAAGAGACTATGGAAGTAGGTGTTCCATATCCGACGCATAAACCCCTCATCCAACAAAACTCTACCTTCTTCGTCCTTGATGCACTTTACTTGGTCCAAGTCATGTGCCTTCCTTTCTCGTGCCTTTGCTAACCTGAACAACCTCTTATCCCCACCTCGACCCTCGAGTTCCTCATATAAACGACTAAAAGATGCAGTCTTGGCCGCTGTAACTTCTAGCTTTGCCTCCTTCTTAGCCAACTTATAATGCTCCCTATTAGCACTCTTCTCCTCCTCGTTTACACTTTCTACTAGCTTCAAATATGTTGCTTTATTGGTTTTTACTTTTCCTTGCACCTCTCCATTCCACCGCCAGTCTCCTTTGTGATCACTAGAGTAACCCTTTGAAACCCCTTATACCTCTCCCACAGCTTCCGTAATGCACTGCGCAGTCATGGTCCACATAGTGCTTGCATCCTCACTACTCCTCCAAGCCACCATAGTCACTAACTTGACCGCCAAGTCCTGCGCTTTAGCTTCCGTCAAGGGTCCCCCACTTGATTCTATGTTGGCTATACATCGCCCTCTTCCTCGTGATCTCAATGTCCATGACTAGGAGCTGATGAAGGGTCGAGAGGTTCTCACTCGGGATGACCTTACAATCCGTGCAAAGACCTCTATCGAACTTCCTGCATAGTAAATAATCAATCCGAGTCTCGCCCACCGAACTCCGGAAGGTGATCAAGTGCTCCCTCTTCTTCGGGAGTTTCATTTGTTTTTTTATTAAATTAAAATATAAAACATAAAGTAATAATACATACTAAATATTTAAATCAATATAACATATATAGTTATATCAAAGCACATAATATTATCTAGTATAATTACTTATTGTCATCATTCAGTATGAATTAGAAGCACATTTCACAAATTACTATATATTGATAATCCACCATGATATAATAAGCAAAGTCATTCACACATGATAATATTTCTCAACAATTTCATCTCTAATTCTATTACACAACGCCTCCATATTAGTAAAATATTTGTCTTGCATTTATAAAGGAATAATAGAAGGCCATCTCCTTCCTCAATCTGTGTAGTAATGTATTCATTAACAATGTATAATTCATAATTTATTTTTTTAAAATTAAAATTTAAAAAAAAACTAATTATTACCTATTATAACTAACTTTCTCCTAAATTTCCAAGTGGCCTATTGTGAGTGTCTCCCTTGGCTTAATGTGGAGTTTTTTTCTTCTTTTTAATAATATATAGATTATGCGATGCAATTATAAATTTATTACCTATTTGTAGGTAATTTTCACAAATTAGATTTGATAACTGTTTTAAAGATTCGAGAATTAATAGCCTATAACATAAAAAATTATAAATAATTATTTATTGGAAGAGAATTGATAATCCAAAGAAGGATGTAGATAATTTGCTTAGTGTGAAAAAAGAAGAAGTTAATTTGGAAAGTTTGAAGACATTACACAAAGAAAAAAAATCATAACCAAGAAAATTCAAAAAAGAATTTGTAAAGTTACAATATATTCATATATATAATATCTCTAATTTAAAAAATGGTAGAAAGTGGAAACAAAAAAAGCTTAAATTAGTAAAGGGTAATTTGAAAATTTTAAATTTATGGTGAGGATAGTTTTGTTTTGGATAAATTAATTTTCAGCTTCTGCTTCTGCTTCTTGAAAGAAGTTAAAATTTTCTGTTTCTTCCCAAAAGCAGAAAAACTATTTTTGCAGCTGGCCAAAAGAATTTTTCTGTCTTGGCCAAACATGCTCTTACTCAGGTAAGGTCCTCTCATATATTTGTACTTGCTAAATTTTACATAAATTAGTGTATAAAAGGTTATTTGTACTGAAAAAATAAAAAACCAAAATGTTAATCACACATTGATGATTAATACACCATTGTATACCAAAAATTCTTTTTACTAACCCAAAAATCATGCAGGCCTTTTCAAAAGAGCCCATTGAAACTAAAGAGACGTTGGCTATGATAGATAAGTAAAAATAATCCTGAAATACAAATTTAATATTATTTTATTTTTATTTGATCACTAATCATGAGATAAGTTATCTCTGAATTAAACAGTAAAATTAAGATAAAACAATAAAATTAATAATTCCAAAATTAATATTATATACCAAACAATTAATAAAAAATAATATAAAAATAATTAGTTCAAACATAATTAATCTCGACCTAACTTGTTTTCAAATAAAACAATCACTAAAGTTAATGAAAAAATATGATACTTAAGTAACAAGTTGCTATACAGCAGGGAGCAGGACCCAGTTTGCCACGTGTTGAGTAGAGCTGTAACATAGTCAAGAATATGCTCCAACAAGTGACTGTACCATGTTTACCGGGGGGCTAGCTGAGCAGTGACCACAAAATGCTTAGCCCAAACTCCAAGATTTTGGGCATGGGATGATGGAGTTGAAGGGAGGGAGGTGGCATAAAAAAAACAATTCTTTTTGCAGTCGAGAAAAAAGAAAAAGGGAGTAAAGACGAAATTAGGAGTCAGATGAAAAGTGAAACCACACTCGTATGCAGTGTAGGTGTGGGTTTTGGCAGTATGTAGAGTGAGTAAAAAGGTTTGGTAATGTTCTTACAAATTACTGCAGCGCTAGCATTTTTTTATAGCAGGTAAAAGGAGGTGGGGGAAATGACAGTCACTGGGTAGCAGTGAGTTGTCGGGTGAAAGGGAGAGAGAGGAAGCTTAAGAAACAAAGAACGCCGCACTTGACAGCAAAAGCGGACGCCGGATAGCACGCGGGAGGTGAGGTGACTGACTCAGTACGGGTAAAAGCAAGTTGCAGGTCATCACTCAACACCATAACCAGCTACACTACCAACGCAGTGGCAGCCATTAGTACACTCCAAAAATGCCTGCGCCACCCTTAATTCTGCAGTTACAGAGTCTCCCTGAACCTTTGTTATGTAGACTATCCTGAATAAAAGCTTCGGTCTAGTTGATTCCCCACATTCACATCGAATTTCCCTTTTCCCGTACCCAATTAACAGTCTCATTGATAAAATGTGCTTGAATAGTTTGAAGTACTCCTATTTGGAAAGGAACAGTTTGTTAAAATCTAATAGGAGTAATTAAAAGGGAAAAGGTCTAAGAGCCCGTTTAGACATAAGAATTTTTTTTATTTGTTTTTGAAAAATTTTCATTTTTTTTTTCAAAATCACTGTGTAGTCATAAAATTTTTAATTTTCATTTAAAATGAATTTTAAAATTTGAAAAACTCCAAAAACTGTTTTTCAAAATTTTTCACTCAGATCACTCACAAAAAATAAAAAACAACTCAAAATTATATTCATGTCCAAACACAACTCTAATTTTCAAATATTATTTTTCACTTAAAAAATAATTTTACTTTTTTTTTGGAATTTTACATTTCTTATGTCCAAACGCCCACTAAATTTACCCCTCTACTTTTGAATATTATATATATCTAATCTCCGATATGCTATTCGGCCAAATTTGCTTTTACCGTTATGCTATCCGGCCAAACAATATTCTTAGTATGAGCAAACTTTAAAAAATTACCTCTCAATACGTTGACTCAAAATCTCTCAAATCATTTTAGTTAGGTCACTTATACCCCTAATTAAAACTTGAAACAATGTAAAGCGAAATACTACTAGTAACAAGAGGAAAGACGATGACATGACAAATAAGCAGAATGTATCTCGATTTATTTAAGTGGAACCAGAATATCTGCTGTAAATTACTCCTTATAATTTGACTTACACACACAGTATTGATTTTGTCCAATTAAAGTTCAATGAAAAACAGAGGATTCGAAAAATCCTAATATTTTTAATAGGTGGATTTAGGGCATATCGGGAGAAGGTGATGATAAACAATAGTCCGTTCATATGACACATCCAAGTATTGTATGTTTCAAATTTTAAGATCGTCATTTTGTTCTTAATATCGATCGTGCTCCTGTCCCAAGTAAATGATATTTTAGAAAGTATTATTCTGTCCTTTCTAAAAATTGAGTGGCTTCTTCCAAATTTAGAAAGAGTGTGTACAAGATATTTCATCCGTTCACTTTTACTTGTCCAGTATTCTAAAATATATTTTCCTTTTTACTTGTGTCTTTTAGCATATCAAGAGAAGATAATTTCTTTTTTCCTGTTATACCCACATAATTAATTAGTCATTTCTAATCATTTTTCTCAAATCAATTAAAAATATGCATCACTTAATATGTATATCATGATAAACTATACACTTTGTTTATTATTTATCAAGATGTGTATGTAAAGTCCATAGTGGACAAGTAAAAATAATCGAATCTATGTAGGCGTAAAAAATTTCAAATATGTATTTTTTATAGAATTAATCTAGTTTTTGGTAGATTTTGAAAATCAAAACTTCAAATCTGAAATATAGCTTAAGACCTCTTTTTGGGCCAAATCATGATCATTTGGGACTGTTTATCTAGGAAAAAGAAGAAAAAAAATAGTATTTTTAACATGTCAAAACTTGCCCCAAGCGGATCCTAACATTACTTTGAGTATATTAAATATTTTTATTTACGATAAAAAAATTCTTTTTTATTTAAAATTATGTGTACGTCAATGACCATCATGGAAATTGAAAAGGAGCGGGTATAAAATGTTATTCTAGTTGCGAAGCTATTACAGTTTCAACCATTAAGTTAGAAATAAGAGCATTGATCAAGTGAAGAAAATACTTAGCACCATTATTGATCATCATGAGAAGTAGATTAGCGGTCATGAAAATATATGTTTTTAAAACATTATAAAATATACTATGTATATTACACTGATTAGATATTGATAAAATGCATAAATAACAATTAAACCTACATTTCAATTTGCTGCTCCCCATAAAAATATACTCTTCCTTTGATTTATCGAAAAAAGGTGGGCGGAAAGGTAAATTCTTCAAAGCGTAAGTTGTATACTGCTGGAATGCCGTTTGACCATAGATTTTGCCAAAATAAATTCGAATTTTATTTGGTAAATATATGTTTGGTTATAGATTTTACTTACATTTTGGCAAAATCTGAAAACCAGATCAATAGTTAGTTTTGGGCCAAAATATCACTATTATATTTTTAAAAAAATACCCTAAACTTTTGTATTTTATAAAAGAGTCCACCATTTATTATTTTTTAACAATGTTGATTCGTCTTCTCGGTCATCTGATAGTGTATCAGGTAGTTCATTATAAAAATGATAATTTTGTATCAAATTTATTTATGTTCAGGATTATGGTTTGCGATAATATAATGAATGTTATTGATAATTGTATTGTTGGGTATTTATGATAATTTTTAGAACTTATGGGTATAAGGTATGTTTCATATTTTTACAAAATAAATTTGGAAAATATGTTTTGAAAATTAATGTCCAAATACATTTTTATCTTCAAACCAAATTTCACAAAAATTAGATTTTTCACAACAAATTTTAAAATGTATAGCCAAACGATAGCTAAATTGCTAACTCGATTGGTACGAAAATATTTTGTGCCAATTAGAAATAACAAAAAAAGTGGGAGGGGGAGGAAAAAATAAAAGAGCAAGTAAAAGACACGCACCATTTATGACTCGTACCCCGTTGGTATATAGGGGGAGGTACAATATGGATAGGTGGGGTCCATTCACCGCCAGATGGCCACCCTTTTATATAAGTCTTCACTCTCACCTGACTGACTGCAATTTCTGTGACTGCCATTTTTACTCCTCCCAGAATAGGAAACGACACCATACTCTTCTTCAAAACAACTCCCTTTCGCCCCTACATTTAGTAAAAAGCCTGAGACAAAATTAAAATCTCCCACTCTCCCTTTCTTCTCTATTCCTTTGGTCTCTCATTTACTATTACTAAGTTTAAAATAAAGCAGCCAAAACGGGTCTACCTCTGTGGATGCTTGGTCTCGGCATGGAGCGATTGCGAACTGATATCAATCGCTTGCTCGCCTTACTCTTCCACCAGGTCTTTGTTTCATCCTTTTTCTGGTCTTTTTTTTGCTTGTTTTTTGCACGTACTAAAAGCGATTTTTACTCGCACGTAAAATAAATAGGGAGTATTAGACGAGCAGTATTTGCAGCTGCAACAGCTTCAAGATGAATCCTCTCCCAATTTCGTCTCTGAAGTTGTCAACATCTATTTCCAAGAGTCCGAGAAGCTCTTACGAAATCTCAGATCGTTGTTGTGAGTTTTAATTTTTCCTTTCCTTCCCCATTTTTTTTTTTCCTTTGCTTTCTGCACCTCTTTCTTACGGAGTTTCAGACACACAAAAACAATAGATAAGAGGTAAGCACACAAAAAGCGATTTTACTAGTAGTACAACTTTATTGTGGGCATGTTTTTTGGCAAGCGTGGGAAAAAGGTAGAAAAGTTCTAGTCTTTTTAAATGTTCTCTCTTTGGTCTGGGTTATACATACATCTGAGTTTGTATAATTTTCTTTTTTTCCACTTTTCTTGATTTAGCTTTTTAAATATGGGGAAAAAAAAACAGGATGGACAGAGAGTTCTCGGACTACATGAAAATGGGAGTGCATTTGAATCAATTCATAGGAAGCAGCTCAAGCATTGGTGCCAAACGCGTTCGAAATGTATGCGTTGCCTTTCGCGTTGCGTCCGAACAGAACAATCGTCTTGGGTACAAAAAAAATCTTATAAATGTTTAATTAACCACCTTTATTTTGGTCATTAATACTGACCAGAGAGTCTACGTTTGGCAGATGTTTGAGAGCTTTAGAGTTGCTTGAACATGAATACTGCTATCTCAAGAACAAACTCCATGAACTTTTCCAGGTAAGTAATTAGTAAACATAGACTAGTACTACACATTTAATTATCATCCTACTTTACACTGTTTTATGCGGAGATGAAAGTACGCCATGCATTAATTAATGCTACTCCTCACTCAGTCCTCAGTCCCTATCGTAGTTCTAATAATGAATCTTTAGCATTAATTAGTTCTGATCATAGTTTCGTGCTACAGATAGAGCAGCAAAGATTGCTAGCAGCTGCAGTCAGATACCCAGCCCAGCACTAAACAAAGCACAGCTAGCAGATGTCACTATCTTCTTGCATCCACCTTTTGAGTTTTGGTTCTTAGAGTTTGACAACCAGTTAACATGTGCGTTATTGCCAGCAGCCCAGGACGAAACAAAAGCACAAGGAAATGAGATAGCGAAATTTAGAACTTTTTTTCTGGGTGTTAAGTATTTTTTTAACCTTTGAGATATGGAGGGGAATTAGTGGAACTAGGACTAATGATTTGGTATAGTTTGAATTAAGTCTGCAAAATTGTGATTCTGAAATTTAAGTATGGAGATTCGGCTTTAATGACTCTCTGACTGCTTTCTTTTATGGAAATGTGACTTTATTTCCACGTACTAACATCAAAAGCATCCAATCAATTTATATCTTGCTTTATAAAACATCTAAACAAAAGCTCGCTTATCAAAAACATCAGTCAAATGAGTGTGTTTCTGCATGTAAAGAACATTTTTATCTGTCAATATCAACGACGTTGCTAACCAGCTTATTATCAGTCGAAAAAGGGTCTAAGATTCTGTATTTATTGTGAGGTTCCTATTACTAAACTAAAGTAAAGGAGTGGAGTAGTTTTTTGGGATTTGACTCCTCTTCAGTTTTCACTCTATAGTGTATATACTTTCCCAAGTTCCTATTGGTATTAGTATGGACACCTATTCTTTTAAAAATCTAAGGTAGGTGTACGTCGGGTTGATTTAGATTTTTTAATTATTAAACCAAATTAATGATGTTGAATTTTTTAATTTATCAACCAAATCAAACCAATAAAGTTGCGTCAATCTCGATTGTTTTCGGAATTTTCAGGTTTTTTCCTTTAAAGTTTTCATAGTATAAAATATGTAACTTGTGCTTCAAATAGTCCTAGTAAAATACAATTATATAATATGTTTTTCAAGAAACTAACACAATAATATGAGATAAGTCATAACATTATACTAAAATATTCAATAACAAAAATAAAATAATAAAATTATATAAAATAAATAATGCTAATTAATAAGTCATAATGAAAATTAACATAATCTAAAAATACTATATAGGTCATACTAAAATAAGTATAGTTAATAAGTATTAATATTAATTACATAATTAAGCACTAAAAAAAAAGATAAACTAAGCTATGCATTTTTATTATAAATCGATGTAAAACTAAAATAATTATCCAAAACTCTCTCCATTCCTAGTATTGAATTGAATTTCTTTTGTTAGCATTAGTATTGATTTAAACTTTGTTTGAATTACTACATTTATGGGCTATAAAATTTATTTATCATTCAAGAATGTTAAGTCTAAACTTGAAATAATATGTTAAAAGATAAAACTGTGAAAAAATTTAAGAAATATTTATAAATTATATTACAATAAATATTTATATGTATAAAGTATTTTTAAAAATTATATAAATGTACTATCAGGTTGATTTGGTTTCGGTTTAACTTTTTTTAGTTAAAACCAAACCAAACCAATTATGATCGGATTTTATTTTCCAATACCAAATCAAATCAAACTAAACCACATCGAGTTTTTTTGTTTTCCGATTTGACTCGAATTATCGGTTTATCGATTTTCTTTGTACGCCCCTAGTCTTGATTTAATAAATCTAACATGTGTCCTAAACTTTGTTAAAGAATATATATTACTCCATTTAAATCTTTCAAATCTTTCATATGTAAATATTCATAAATTGGGAACCAATTGAAATAACGTCGCTTAGCATTAACAGAAGTTTAATTTGCAAAAAGCAAAAATGTGAATGATTAAAAGTAGATTGGCAAAAATTGTGAGCTACTACTGATTAATGACATATAAGGATATTGAATTTCTATGACAAAGCAATTTACAAATGTTATTTATTATTAATCTACTAAAGACTTCTTATTTTCAAATCCAAATAGCTTACAATTAATCTTCTGAAGACTTCTTATTTTCAAATCCAAATAGTTTACAATAAATCTTCTAATTATCATTTAATTCTTAGACTTCTTATAATTGTAGGAATTTCATTTTTATGATTTACAGCACTTGATCGATATTCTTGGTTTCTTTTGTGCTTTGACTCTAGTTGTAATGTTAAATTGTAGGGGTTGGATGTTTTCTTACCAAATTTGGGTAGATTTAAATGATAAATTTATTTTTTTAGTCATTTTTGTATACATGTTTAATTAAATTAAATCTAGACCTTTGATATTTAAATAAGGCAAGTGTCAAAACTTTACCTAGAAACTTTTGGAAATGAAGGGAATATAAAATGGAGATTGGGTCAAATCCAGCTTTACCTGCAAAGGTACAGCTCACAATGCATTTTGCATCTTCATTTATTTAACCTGGAGCGATAAATATAAAAATAAAAAGGAAACTGCTAACTTAAACGTATTTCTTTTTTATTTCTACCTTTTGGAGTATCATTGATCCTAACGATGCTGGGGCGGTAATTAATTCTTTTGATATATATATGATAGGGCTATCAAGAAATATCTTTCATAAAGAACTAACTTAACATCGCGTGGAAGTGTGTGGTTAGCTACTAATTAAAGATGTCTTTACTCTTTAGTTACTGTTTAAAATATATTTATTTTTTAGTCGGTGCTTAATAATTTTTTATCCGTCCGGACGAAAATACCCCTGTGCTAATATTAAGGACATGATGTCCTTAAATTCATGAATACTAATATTAAGGACAAAGTGTCCTGTATTTGCATTTTTCGTTGTTAAACTTTTAAGACATCATGTTCTTAACTTTATATGTGTAGTGAATATGTGACATGACGTCCTTAAATTCATGTGTGCAGTGTAAATGTTAATGACATAATATCCTTAACTTGTATTTGCACCTTCTTTTATTAAACTTTACGACCTCATGTCCTTAACTTCATATGTGCAGTGTAAATATTAAGGACATGGTGTCCTTAACTTCATGTGTGCAGTGTAAATATTAAGGACATAGTGTCCATAACTTTATGAGTGTTGCGTAAATATTAAGGACATGATGTCCTTAACTTCATGAATGTTGTGTAAATATTTATGGACAAAGTGTCCTGTATTTACACCTTCCGTTGTTAAACTTTAGGATTTCATGTCCTTAACTTCATATGTTCAGTGTAAATGTTAAGGACAAGGCGTCCTTAACTTCATGTATGCAGTATAAATCTTAAGGACACCATGTCCTTAATATTTATACAATACTCATAAAGAAAGGATAAAAATATCTTTTCGTATTAATTTTAATAAAGTAATGCCTATTTTTACTCAGTATTAAAAATACTAGATAAAAACTAAATATTATATTAAAAAGTGGCTATCCCACCCCATTTATACTCTTAAGAAAGTGTACTAGCTAGAGGTATCCGTAAAGTTAGACCTAAGAATGATGTCACTGTGACTAATTCGACGTGAAAACAAATGATTACTGCAAACAAGGTTTAAAACAAATACTTGATGCTCTTTATAATGAAAGTGTTAATTTCTATGTCTCATTCTATGTAAATTTATTTGACTGAATATGAAATTTAAAAAAAGTAAAAGAAACCTTTAAACTTGTAATTTTAACATTTTGTTTGATTACAAAATTATATCATTAATGATATAGGGAAAAAAAATTAACTTATGTTATTTTTAAAATAGAAAGGTGGCTATAGTAGAAAATTCTGATACATATTTTCGGAACATATTAAGTCTTATACACCGGCGCTATTATGAGTATTTACACCATCAATGTAACGTAACTTGTTATATTAGCTTACTTACCAATTACCACTTATTTTTATATTATTAATTAGTGCTTACATGCAATTATCTTTTAAGTAACATATTTAAACAAATTATTTTGCACCATTTTTTGGTGCCTTCTCAATTGTTACTCAAATTAAAAGCTAGTATATTAGAAATAAAGATGGTGGGACAGACGCCCATTTCATCGAACCAGACAGTCACCTTAGCTAAAGCGCGAGCAGCTCGATTCGCTGATTTTCTAGAAACGAACACTAGTTGAAAATACTTCATTAGTGTTTTACCATCATAGACAAGAGAATCAAAATAAGAATTATTTAAATAAATTATTTTACGCCATAAATACATAAAACTTAAATTCTTTAAAACGTTATTGAGTCAATACTCGATGATTATAGAGAGTTGGATTTTTTCAGCCTGGGCTTGGCGTATGGATAAAGGTTGGATCGGGCGAAACTAACAACGTTTACGGCTTGCCATGTGCCCAAGCCAGGAAAAGGCTTTGCGCAGCCCAGTATTCTGAGAAAACCCTGTGTGCCTAAAACTATATCTTGTTTTTCATTTTAGCATCATACATGTTTGAGAATCTTTATAAATAAAAAGAAAAAGACACTGCCGAAAAAAAAGAGGAAAAACCCTGGATGAGGTTAAAGTATGATGCTTACTGGAGATATTAGATTATCGTTGGACCATAAAATTTGCATGGAAGGTATTGTAGTCTTTAAATTATAGTGATGTTTGTTTTCGTTTCTGTCAGTTAGGTATTGGCGTATTGTACTCTATTTAAAAGAAATCCGGAACTAAATTTAACCCAGGTCATGTTCGAATCTTATTTTCCTAAATCACGTGTTGCTTAGAATTTTGAAACATTCCTTGTTGCAAACATATGTTGTATACACACAGATTTCCATAAATACATAGTAAATGTATGGGTCAAAATCTGTTCTTAGAATATTTAAGACAAGATAATAGACGAGATAATACTAAGGGAATAATTTTCGAGTTGTCGTTAGTCGAGATGGTCCAAGAAGTAGCAAAATCCATAGTCGAAGAGTCGATGAGAGCCGTGGTCGAGATGTCAATAAGGGCCGAGGTCGAGCACTGTTGATAGAGCTGTAACGGCTAGTTTTCAAGATAGGATGTTGAAAGAGAATATTTTATTGGATATTCCCTACACTTGTACTATTAGGGTTTCTTAGGAACATGTCCCATATAAATAGAAAAGGGAGACAATAATAAGGGCATGCGATATTCATTTGTAAACAACACACTTTGACAAAAAGATTCTCTCTCTTACTAAGATACAAACACGACCTTTTTACTAAGATTCTTGTCTATATTTTTCTATCAGATCCGAGAATAACTCAAGATATTCAAGGATTTGTTTGTCATTCATTATTGCAGGAGGACCATCCACATATTTCATCCTTTGTTAGGTGAATCATTCCTCCTATTTACTTAGATGCCATTCATTGCTATTTATTATTATTGCTACATTATTTCTCTTACTTTCTAAAACAATTATTACATATTATTGCCGTTGTCTGACCGGACCATCGGACATTTATTGCATCTTCAAAAACTTCTTCTAGCGATATTATTTTTAACTAAGATTAACCCGTATTTACACAAAATTTAAATATTTGAACCAAGATCCATATTTTTTGGTCAAATAATTTGGCGCCGTGTGTGGGAATACTTTTAGTTTCTTCTAGATCTACAACTAGCACGGGTCATTAAAGTAAAAAAAAAACAAGATCTCCTTTCTTTGTGTACAGTAAATCCAACATGACAGGTAACCGAGAAGAAATGACGAGAATAACAAGTGACCTCCCAACCAACCTCATGAACGTCATCAGCGAAAGCTGTGAAAAGGCAGACGAGGGCGCGACGCCCAGTGCAGCCCCACATGCCATACCAAAGACCTTCAAAATGCCTCCCTACCTCAAGATATATGACGGCACAACAGACCTTGAAGATAACGTGACTCATTACGTCATCGCTGTAAAAGGCAATGATCTTGCTAAAGAACAAGTATCTTCGATTTTGCTGAAGAAGTTCGGCGAAACCTTTACAGGAGGGGCATTAACATGGTATTCATAGCTACCAGCACGCTTCATACTAGGGGTGGGCATAATACCGTCCGAACCAAAAAAACCGATCGAACCATGAATTTCTATTTTTTAATTTCGATTTAATCGATTATTCAGTCGGTGTGTGGTTTTTAAATTATTAAATTTCGGTAGTCGGTGCGGTTTATGATTTTGGTATTTCGATTTTCGGTTAAACCGAAATACCAAAATTTTGGGTATGAGTTTAGAGAAATAGGTTTGAACATATGGGTTCTTTTAGAGTCCAAAACTTACGTTACCCATCTGAAGCCCAATACCCCTATGAAGCCCACCCAATTTATCCAAACCCATATGTACCTAAGCCTATTAGCCTACAGACTAAGACTTACTTTACTTCCCACTTCTCAGTCTTCCCTAACCCTAATTCCCTTCCTTAGAAATTAGAAATTAGGGTTCCTCCTCTGTGCGACTGTTGTAGTGCTGCCGAGTGTCGACGTCCGACTGCTTTGAGCCTGTGACGCCTTCTTCCTCAGCTTTTCGCTCATCCTTTTTCCTCAGGTTAGTGGTTACTTCCTTCTTCTGGGTTCTTTTTTAGTTTTCCCTCTTCGCTCATTCAATTTTGGTGTAGATCTTGTACCTTTTGGTGTACCACTTTTATACAGAAGTTGAGTTCCCTCCCCTCATCAATTAAATTATTTTACCTTATTAAAAAAATATTTGTTATAGGAGTTCCGACCTTAACTTTACGTGTATTTTTTATCTTCTCTATATTGATACATATAAGTTCCTGTGTGGCATAAATAGGGTACATCTAGAACATTTTGACTTAAAATTGTTTACTAGTTTGCATTTTTAATTCTGTTTTCATTCGATTTTCTATAGATGTTAGAAGTTGAAAGTAGAGTAAGTGACTTGGGTTCATCTGAAAGTGAACCTACTTCTTCACCTACAAATTCAGTTAAAACTAGTCAAGACCCAAAAAAAAGAAAATCCGTACAATGTATATCAACTGCTTGGGATCATTTTGAAAAGTTTAAAGATGATAATAGAGGTGATAGAGCAAAGTGTAAACATTCTGGTCGTGATTATAAGGCTGATTCATGATTGAATGGAACAACATCATTGAATACTCATTTAAAGAAGTGTCCAAAAATACCACGAAAAGTCGATAATACTCAAACATAATTATGTTTAAAAAAGGATGGGCAAATTAATGGTGGGGTGCTTTGGAAATTTGATCAAGAACTAATTAGGAGGGCTTTAGTTGAGATAGTAATTATAGAGGAATTACCTTTTAGCTTTGTTGAAAAGAAAGGCTTTAAGAAGTTTATGAGCATAGCCCAACCTCTATTTAATGTTCCTTCTCGTAGGAGAATTACAATGGATTGTTTTCAAGTTTACAATGAAGATAGGCTTAAACTAATGAAAAATTTCAGAAAAGTAAAACAAAAAATTTGCCTTACCACAGACACATGGACTTCGTTACAAAGAATTAACTATATGTGTTTGACGAGTCATTTTATTGATAGAGATTGGGTGTTGCATAAAAGAATACTACCCTATCTCTAGTCATAAGGGTGACGAAATGGCAAAAGTTATTGGTAATTGTTTGCTTGAATGGAAATTGGATAAGGTATTCACTGTTACTGTTGATAATGCTTCTTCGAATGATGTCACAGTCAAAGAATTGTCTAAACAACTAGATATGTGGAAAACTAATTCTATGAGTGGTAAGCATCTTCATGTGAGATGCATGGCTCACATACTTAATCTAATTGTGTAAGATGGTTTGAAGGAAATTGATATTTTTGTAAAAACGTATTAGACAAGTTGTGAGGTATGTGAGATAATCTCCGCAAATGACCTTAAATTTTAGGGAATGTTGTGCACATTAAGAGGTAGAATGTAGCAAAATATTATGTTTGAGTGTTCCTACTAGGTGGAATTCTACCTACTTAATGTTGGAAACGACATAAAACTTTGAGAAGGCCTTTGACAAGCTTCATCTTTTTTATGATGGATTTTCTACTCATCTTTGTACGCATGTTTGTAAGGATGGGAATGTTGCAAGTCCATTTGTATGTGATGATTGGGTGAATGTGATAAACATGATAAAGTTTCTTGAAAGATTTCACGATCTCACCGAAAAAGTTTCAGGTTCACGTTATGTCATTTCTAATTATCATTTTGAGGATATATGTGAGCTTGATAGTCATTTGAAAGCTTGTTTAGCTAGTGATGATACTAATTTGAGTAAGATGGCAGGGAAGATGAAAGAAAAGTTTAAAAAATATTGGGGTGAACCTGTAAAGATGAATAAAATGATATTCATTGCTTCTGTATTAGATCCTCATAACAAATTAGAGTATGTTGGTTTTGCACTTGAGGAAATGTTCGGAGAGGAACCAGGGAAGGAATTAACTGCCGAAGTGGATGTTTATTTAAATTCTTTGTTTGGGGAGTATCAAAAAATATATTCCAAAGGATATTATCTTCAATCATCTTCATCTAAATCTACTTCATCTGATGACACATCTGATTCATCTAGAGGGAATGTGAGAACAAAATCTGTGAGAACAAAACAATTGTTTAAAAGGCAAAAGGAAGACTCCGGAAGTGTAGGTGCTAAATCTGAGTTGAAAGATATATTGGTGAAGGACAAGAGCCATTGTCTGATGATTCTGGTGACTTTAAAATCTTAGATTGGTGGAAAATTAATGCACCTCGATTTCCTATTCTATCTGAGCTAGTTCATGATGTATTAACCATTCCAATTTCAAGTGTTGCATCAGAATGTGCATTTATCACCGGTGGCCACATTCTTGATTCATTTAGGAGTTCATTGACTCCTCGGTTGGTGCAAAGTCTTGTTTGTGTTTAAGATTGGTTTAGATGTGAGGGTGCTCCTATTAATGTTGAGGAAGATTTAGAGTTTCTTAAGCAAATTGAACTTGGTAAGATTTTGCGTTATATGAGTGTTTTAGTAAAAATTAGTTTACTTTGTAAGTTTAAATGACACACTTTATCAAATTATATTTAGATATAGCAAAGTGCGGAAGAGAAACTTGCATTGTTGAAAGAGATACTAGCATTGTTGATGCATAGTTTAAACAAGTGGTAAGTTTAAAGATTTGCTTGTTTTATAATAAAAATATTTTATTAACTTGTGATTTTTTTTATAGGTTCAACTGTGTCTCGTGGTCCTAAAGCTACATCGCCTATTTGGGAACATTTTGAGCTAGTTGAAGTAAATGAAGAAGCCTGCAAAGCAAAGTGCCTTCATTGTTGTCGAGTTTATAATTGTCATCTGAAGTATTATGACACTTTTGGCTTAGTGAAGCATATTAAGAAGTGTCTCATGCCTCATCCAGTGATTCGTATTTAAGACTTTAAGTATCCTTCTCTAGACTTACTTTGTGGCTTGTGGGTTATGACTAGTTTGTCACTGTTTTGTTGTTTGGTGATGGTATTTCTAGACCTGTTTTGGACTTTGGTAGCTGCGAGTTTTAGATAAACTATGTTTGCTGAACTGTGTTTGCTTATCCTCTTGTTTGAATTTATTGAACTGTGTTTGTTGAATTGTGAGTTTCAGTTTTTGTTGTTTGATGAATTTGGTTTCTTTGAGTTGGGAAGTTGCATTTGCTGGAATGGATATGCAAATGCACATAGTTTTCTACTTGCAAAAAGCTACTAAGCTAGTGTTGACTTAATTATCTTTTACTAGCAGTAGTTGTTTTGGCACCAGTAGCAGTAAGCAAGCTAATGAATTGGTATATTCACTCTCTTCCTTCTCTTGTAAAGTATGCAAACAAACTATCAGAACTGGAAGTTTACACGGAAAGTAAATTCAAGATATAACTGGTGTTTCGAGAGTGCCGGACTGCCAACTAGAAACAGTGAAAGAATTTGCTACAATTAAAGATCCGTAGTCTACATTGGATATAAAAATCTTGAACCGTTAATAACCGAAAAACTAAATCGGAAAAACCTGAATCGAACCTTGACAAAACCGCACTGAACCGTAAATACTTTGGTTTGATTTGGTTATTAATATTACAAAACCTAAAACTGATAAACCGAACCATACTTTCATAATAACCGACCGAACCGACCGACGCCCACCCCTGTTCCATACATACTTTCGAGGAAATGGCTGACAAGTTCGTAATGGCCCATGCCGGAGCCAAGAAGTCCGAGGCAAGAGTTAATGACATATTTGCCATTAAGCTATCCTTGGGAGAGGGACTAAGGGACTTCCTCGTCCGGTTCAATTGAGTGAGGATGACTCTGCCAAACGTATCAGAAGGGATGACAGTCGCAACCTTTCAGAACGGGCTGAATAGAGATTGTTCAAGAGCAACTAGAAAACTGTTGAGTCGGTTGATGAAGTATCCCCCAGCCACTTGGGACGAAATCCATAATACTCACTATGCCGAGGTCCGTGCAGATGAGGACGACCTCAACGAGCTAACTCACTGACTAACCTCGGTACAAGCCGAATCAAGAAAAGATCGAAGAGTCAACGCCAGAAGGGATCATCAGATTCCACGACCTAACAGGGAACAACATCAACCATATATCAAGACGGCCGTTGCGCCCTCCCCCGCTACGAAGAAGGTCCATCCAGACCAAGGACGGGAACTCATCGGAACGACCGAGGTATGCCTTCCTTGTTATCTACTCATAATTTTTGTGTGTTACCTACAGAGATAGTCTACGCTCTGGAAAAACTCGGACCGAAAGTGAAGTGGCTGCCGAAGATGAGACCGGACCCGAACACCGAAAGTTCGACGCCCTCTGTGAATCCACCAGGAATGAGGACACAAAACTGAAGATTGCATCCCCCTTAGGCAAGAAGTCATCAATATATTGCGACAAGGGCACCTCAAAGAGTTACTAAGCGACAAAAGAGGAACCAACTTCGCCAGAGGATGCGAAAGCCAAGGACCGCCAAAACCATCCTCGCCAGCTTGTACCATCAACATGATCATCGATGGCAATGATGACGCTTCTATCAATAACTTGAAGTTGACAACTACCCACTAACTCAAGCGATCTATCACCCGCGAGCTGTACGACGAACTCGAAAAAAGTATCATCTTCAACAAGTCGGATGCCGAGGGTTTGACCTTTCCTCATAATGACGCCCTCTTTATTACTTTACGTATTTTAGATACCAATGTTAAACGCATTATGATAGATGACGGGAGCGGCACATGCATTATCCATCCCCGAGAGCTTTTCCTAATGAGACTCGAAGATAAGATAGTGTCACGCTGCATCACGTTAACTGGTTTTAACAATGCAGTTGAACACACATCCGGGGAAAATACACTCCTTGTTCTTGCTGGCGGCGTAACTCTGGACACAACGTTCCACATCATGGACCAGGCCACTACATACAATGTTGTAGTGGGACGATCATGAATACATCCCATGAAAGCCGTTCCATCCAGCTTATACCAAGTAATTAAATTCCCAACTCCATGGGGGATTTCAGTATACGAGGAGAATAAAGCACATCACAAGAATGCTACCACATTGCCTTAGACGGCACGACCACCTAACAGAGAAAAGACAAAGAAAATGAGGCATATAAATCAACATGGTCGAGGTCGGAGCAAGAGGAAATAGAGAACGTTATTAAGGAACCAGATATGGCCAAAGATGCTGGTTCGACCATAGAAGACCTCAAACCCATTCAGTTGGATCTCAACGACCACAACGAGAAGGCCTATATCGGCTACAAGCTTCGGGAACCAGGTAAATTTAGTCAATTCTTAACAACTAACATAGATTTGTTTTCTTTCAGCCATGTAGATATGTCGGACATTCCAAAGAAATCGCCACACACAAATTAAACAACGACCCACTCCACCCCAGTGAGGCAAGTCAGGCGTAAATTCAACTCCACAATTAATGACGCAGTGCGCGAGGAGGTGGAAACATTGTTGGAAAATGGTTTCATCAGGAAATCAAAGTACCCCAAATGGGTCGCTAACGAAGTGATGGTAAAAAAAAGAATGGAAAGTGGCGGATGTGCATAGACTTCACAAATTTGAACAAGGCATGCTCGAAGGATTCGTTCCCGTTGCCACATATCGACCAACTCATCTACGTGACGGCCAGGCATGAGCTACTAAGCTTCTTGGATACATACTCAGGCTATAACCAAATCCTTATGGAAGAAGAAGATCAGGAAAAAACCACGTTCATCACCTACCAAGGAACGTATTGCTACAAGGTCATGCCTTTCAGACTAAAGAACGCAGAAGCTACTTATCAAAGGTTGGTGACAAAGATGTGCAAATACCAACTCAGCAAAACAATGGAGGTATATATACACGACATGCTGGTCAAGTCCAAAAGAGGTGAAGATCACATCGATCATTTAAAAGAAACTTTCGACATACTCCGGCGGTACGGAATGAAGCTGAACCCGGAAAAAGGCGCATTCGGTGTAGCCTCGGGGAAGTTCTTGTGTTTTCTAGTATAAAGCAAGGGATAGAGGTCAATCCAAACCAAATCAAAGCCATCAAAGTGATACCGATACTCTTGACCACCAAAAACCAAGTCCAAATGTTGACCGGTCACATCGCCGCTCTATCGAGGTTCATCTCGTGGTCGTCGGATAGGTGCCATAAATTCTTCGGCGTACTCAATAAAGATAATGACCTTGAATAGACTTTCGAATATGTCCAGGCCATGCAAGAATTAAAGGCATACCTATCATCTCCACTACTGCTTTCAAAGCCCGAGCTGGAGGAGCGTCTCCTCGTCTATCTGGCCGTATCTGAGGTAGCTGTAAGCGCAGTCTTAATTCGAGAAGATAAAGGTATGCAATCTTCCTTTTATTACATTAGCAAAACACTCGTCGACACCGAGACGAGGTACCCACACCTCGAAAAATTGGCTTTGGCCTGTAGCTTCACGAAAGATTAGACCGTATTTCCAATATCATCCCATCTCGGTCATCATGACCTTCCCACTAAGAAGCATTTTACATAAACCCGAACTATCGGTAACACTGGCCAAGTAGGACATCGAGTTGAGTGAGCATGATATCACCTATCAGCCACGAACATCGATAAAGTCATAGGTACTCACCGACTTCGTAGCCGACTTCAGCGTAAAGATAATGTGTGAAGTTGAAAGGGTGGCTATCCAAACTTCCCTCCAAACACAAGACCTCTGGGTCCTATACACCGATGGTGTATTCAACGCGTTGGGGTCCGGACTGGGACTCGTACTCGAAGTCCCAATATGTGAAGTGATTTGCCTGTGCATAAGGTGTCCAAATATGACTAACAATAAGGCCGAGTATGAGGCCGTAATTGTAGGTCTAAGGCTAGCACTCAAATGTGGAGCAAAATGGTTGAAAGTGCATTGCGATTCCCAGCTCGTAGTCAATCAAGTCAGAGGGACTTTCCAAATCAAGGAACAAAGGTTGCAAAAGTACCATACTGATATATGCAAGCTACTACCTGAGTTCGACGAATGATAGCTTGACCAAATCCCACGGGCACAGAATATTGAGGCAGATGGCCTCTCCAAACTAGCCGCAACCACCAAAAGCATCGCAACCGGAGAAAGAAATATTATCCACCTCCTCAACTCATCACTAGACCATGTCTAGGTAATAACCATAAACCTAACTTGGGATTAGAGCAATCGTATTGTCGCATACTTACAAGACGACACACTCCCTAATGACAAAAAGAGGCCAAGAAACTAAGAATGTAAGCGGCCAGGTACAGTATCCTCCGCAACGATCTGTACAAGAGGACCTACGGCGGTACTCTGACGAAGTGCTTGGTCCCGAACCAAACTCAGTGCGTCCTCGAAGAGGTTAACGAAGGCCATTGTGGGGCTCGCTCTGACAACCGGGCACTAGTCAGATGCCTCATACGGGTAAGATATTACTAGCCCACCATGAAAAATTGATGCCACAGACTTCGTAAGGAGATGCGAGCAGTGCCAAAAGTACGCCCCAATAATTCACCAAGCAGGTGAATATCTCCACTCAGTAACATCCCTTTAGCAGTTCATCAAATGAGGAATGGACATTGTGGGTCCCCTACCAGCGGGGCGGGGTAATGTACGATTCCTTTTAATTTTAACTGACTATTTCTCTAAGTGGGTGGAAGCAGGAGCATTCGCCCAAATATGGGAACAGGAAGTAATCACCTTTATATGGAGAAACATCATATGCCGATTCGGCCTTCCCAAAGAAATCAGTTGTGACAACGGACCCTAATTCACAGGAAAGAAAATCGCTGAATTCTTCGAGAAATAGCATATCAAGAGGATACTCTCGATCCCGTACCACCCCAATGGTAACGGACAAGAAGAATCATCCAACAAGTCAATACTAAACATCATGACTGTGGCCGAAAATACTACCAGAAGTATTGTGGGGCTACCGAATAACTCCGAAAACAAGCACATGAGGGACGTCCTACTCTTTGGTCTATGTGACTGAGGTAGTAATACCAGTCGAGGTTGGAGAACCCAGCCTAAGGTACTCCCATGAGAGAGGCACGAGTAACGACGAGAGCAAAAGGCAGGAACTCGACAAAGTTGATGAATGAAGAGATATGGCCTACATAAGAATGGCCACCCAAAAGCAACAAACAGAATGCTATTACAACAAGAAATCAAAGGTCAAGCCACTCAAAGTCGGGGACTACGTACTGAAAGCTAAAACTCAAGCGAGCAAAGATCCCTAGTAAGGCAAGCTGGGAATAATTTGGGATGGTCCATAGAAACTCACAGCCAAAGCAAACAAAGGTTTGTTCCAATTAGAGACAATGGAATAAAAGCTACTACCAAATAATTGGAATATCAGCCACCTCAAATACTTCAACTTCTGAGAGAAAAAGCGTCCCTCAAGTCGTACTCTTTTTTCCCTCCCTTGGGTTTTGTCCCATTTGGGTTTTCTCAAGGAGGTTTTTAACGAGGCAGTGAAGGGAACATTTTGAGTCGAAATACACGATGGTAGGGCCGTGGTTACTATTTCATTTCTTGACCTCTCACTATTCTCCAGATCGACCAATAAAGGGACTACATAAACCGGGACTGGGACTGTAACTGGAACGCCAGCCAACACCCAAAAATATGTAAATTTCTCCAAGTATGTAATAAAAGAAACAATATCAAGGCAATAAACTTTACACTTATCCGTACATCTTTCTCGCATTCGGGTTATGTTCGACCTTGCTTGAACTAACACCTACCGGCCCTCAGCCATAATTAAATTCAAGTTATGTTCGACGTCGCTCGAACTAACACCTATCATCCATCGGCCATAATTAAATTCAGGTTATGTTTGAACTTGCTCGAACTAACACCTATCAGCCCTCGGCTATAATTAAATTCAGGTTATGTTTGACCTCGCTCGAACTAACACCTACCGGCCCTTGGCCATAATTAAATTCAGGTTATGTTCGACCTTGCTCGAACTAATACCTACCGGACCTCGGCCATAATTAAATTCAGGTTATGTTCGACCTTGCTTGAACTAACACCTACCGGCCCTCGACCATAATTAAATTCAGGTTAAGTTCGACCTCACTCGTACTAGCCCTCGGCCATAATTAAATTCAGGTTATGTTTGACTTTCCTCGCACTAACACCTACCGTCCCTCAGCCATAATTAATTAATTCATGTTATGTTCGACCTCGCTCGAACTAACACCTACCATCCCTCGTCTATAATTAAATTTAGGTTATGTTCGACCTCACTAGAACTAACACCTACTGGCCTTTGGCCATAATTAAATTCAGGTTATGTTCGACCTCGCTCGAACTAACACCTACCGGCCCTCGGCCATAATTAAACTCAGGTTATGGCCGATCTTACTAAAACTAACACCTACCGGCCTTCAGCCATAATTAAATACAGGTTATGTTTGACCTTGCTCAAACTAACACCTACCGGTCCTAGGCCACAACATAATGAAAGGGTATGTTCGATCCTACTCGAACAAACACCTATCAGCCCTCGACCGCAATTTAACGAAAGGTCATGACCAAACAATTCGACGCCCTCAGCCATATCTCAACACGCAAAAAAGGAAAAAAGGGAAGCAAACAACGCGTAATCGGCTCCATAGCCACGACCAGCAAAAGAAAACACCAACGAAGGAAAGAGCAAAGGCAGCCAAACAACAGAAGCAAAAAACATACAAGTACGGAAAATAAACAACAGGAAAAGAAGCAGATGCAGAGAATAACTTTGGCATTTCATACTTGAAACATTTTTTACAAAGGCTCGTGAAGACGCCGGCAAAAATATAGAAGTTTACAAAAAGAAACGAGAAAAAGAAAAACTATTGATCACCACCATCATGATCTTCTGCGCCTTCACCACCTTGGCCATTGATGCCCTCACCATCTTGATCCTTGATGAGAACGAAACACACACTTAAATTATGCTCGCTAGTCAAAGATAGTATAGTATAATTATCGTCTCCACATTGGATTTAAACAGTATTCTCGTAGTTCGTAGCTCGATTGCTATCCAGGAGGATCAACAAAGGATATTTATATAATTAATAATTGAAACTAAACTATTGACTAACGATAATCTCAACAAAGGTAAGCAAGGAAATTATCAATGGGAGAAAATATGGGTTGATAGGATAAGTGCAAGATAATTGTTCGGGATCTAACTCTAGATAATTCACTTCTAATGTTTAAGTGAGCCTCTCGAATTCACTTAATTATCGGTACAAATATTTAGTAGAAACTCCTCTCTCGATTAAGTTTCAACCTCACAATATGAACCAAATTAAGCTCGGTGAAGATATGCAAGAATTCATAATGGATTGGCTTTTAGGAGAACCACTTTCGATTATCCTCCTAACTACTAGCTTCTTTCGATTATTTAGAAGAATCTATGAACTCAACCAATAACGTAGTGCAAATATATCACAAGTTATGCCCCTTTTGATTACAAGAACACGCGAACATAGATGTAACAATTAAATCTTCCAAAAATGATTCAAATATATAAACATAGAGTTATAATCCACAAACAACCATCAATACACCAAATCTATCAAAACCCAAAAGGTTCTACTCCATAGAAATAGAGGAGTTCTTCACAAATGAAACAAAAATAGAGGAAAACATAAATACAATCCAAACTCGGATCTTGAATGAGGAAGGAAGGATGTAATCCTTGTGTTCTTGCTTCTCCTTCTTCTCCTTAGCTTCCCTAGGTCTAAGGTATGTCAAAAGTCCTTCAAAAATGGTATTTTGGGGTATTTAATCTGCCCACAAAATAAAAATGGATGAAACTAACCTTTTCTTAGCGAAATAGGACTATTCCCGGATAGGACATGCACAGTCACGCACCTGGGGACTTGCTCACACACTTTGTCACGCATGTTGCATACCGTTTTGCCCCAAGTGCGCGATCGTGCACTTGGTCGCGCTCCTGGGTTGTATTAGTTGAGAACTTGGCAAAGAGTAAAATGTGAAATTTGTAGCCCTTTTAAATATATTTCCGATGATATATTATGGACCCCAAACGGATTTTTGAGCTAAAAGTTATGTGTATTTTACTAGACAATGCACAGTATGCCTACTCGATTCTTCGTTGCGTTCTTCAAGTGCACTATCATCCGTTGATCCCCGAACACGATCCCAACTTAATACTTGGGCTTTTACTCAGACTTCAAAGCTCCAAAATAACATGAATTCATTCCACAACATCTACATAGATTGGAATCACTCCTATAAGGCATAAAACACACAATTAGTGCAAAACTCTAGTGATTAAAGCTCCAACTCAATTAAAGTGTAGTAAATTAAGTGCAATAAGCGACTAAAACACAATATTATAGCCTACCATACCCCACACTTAAATTATTGCTCGTCCTCGAGCAATCAAACCACACTTTATATAGAGATGACCTTTTTAAACAACTCCCCTAACTCATTACACCAAGAATATTTAAAATTGACTAAGCACAATAGTGTAACATTTTCACCCCAAGAATTGACTCACAAGTACCACGCATTATTCACAACTTACTCACTTACTCTAACATAGAGGTCCACGACATTACCTTTCCTTCATGAATCAAGTGCCCTCACACAACAATCGAGAGTATTTCTACACACAATAGACATCAAGAACAACTAGGAACTCAAGATAGAAAGAATTCACTCACTCTCGGAAAAATATTCATATGTCACAAAAGATGAACCATAGGCTTGTAACTAATCGAGCTCATTCAGTCAAGGATCAAGTAGGACTTTAATTGGTTGTAATGTAGGCTGCGGGATGGGTAGGATACATTTAGATATAAGAGTAACTACACCTCACTAAGCACTTTTAATACATATACTTAACCTTTAAACCCCACACTTATGTCAAACCATAAATCCACCTTCACATCCGTATATGTCGACTCTCAATTCTTTAAGCACAAATATATCAAGAGTTACCACTATCAATGAATATAAACTATTTTGTTTCTTCATTTTCTTTTTCGATTCAAGTGGCTCATACTTTTTCACAACAGTGCACCTTTTCCTTATTTCAATAGTTTCACTCAAAAGCCAAACCAACCACCCCACACTTTACAAAGTTCATATCAATTTCAAGTGCCCACGAGAGGTAAATGGTTCAAATAGATAGTCAATTCAAACAAAAGGGTAAGGCTTGTAATGTAGTTACCAAAGAAATAAGATTATATGCTCAACGGGGTTAACTGCGATACATAACAGTTTGGTGGTTAAAATATATAGCTGGCTCAATAAAGAAACACCTATATCACTTCCAAGACTGAACAAATCTACTATTTCACTTTGCAAATACATGGGGCAAGTTCTAGACATAAATTGAAATGCATAAAATACACAAACCTCACACACACACATGGCACATAACTCACTCAGGATCAGACTCATCAAGACGCTCTAATCAAAGTAGTTAAACAAAGCTAAGATCATACAATTTAAGGTGCTTATACAAGAGTAAAAAACCGAGCATAAGCGTCACAACTACAACACTTACTATTCTCAAAGCATAATAAAGTCAAAAGATATTGCTTTCATATAAAATCACAGCATAAGATCTCCTACTCCTAAAAAATAATACTAACTACACCCGGTTCAAACAAAACCCTTGGAAAAGAACTGCGACACAAAAAAAAATCAAGGGGGAATTATTATACTACCTAAAGAATTTTTTTTTTTTTTTACTTTAAAAATTTCAATCAAAAGAAACGAAAACACACAAGAAACGAAAACAAACAGTTATTTACGTATTTACATATTTACGTTTTTTTCCAACTTTAAAAATTTCAATCAAAAGAAATAAAAAAACACAAGAAACGAAAACAAACAATTATTTACATATTTACATCCCCACCCCACACTTTAAATTGTGGCATGTCCCTATGACACACAAATAAAAAGCAAGAGGTAAATAAAAACCCCGTGAACTTTCTCCGCTTACGAGAACTTGCGAACTCCACCCCTAATTCTGAATGCATCTTTCGATTTCGCTCCTCGGGGTTCTTTATGGAGCTCATTAGGCCAAATTCCTTTAGGGATTTTTGAAAGACCCGCTCTTTTCTTTCTTTCTTGGCCTCATTTTGAGCGGAGGATTGTTCTTGTAGGATTATCCTTAACTTTTTTCTGCATTCATTTACAAGATCAATCCCTACAAATTCCTGTAAATCCCCAGAAACAAAATCCACATGATCAAGGTTAGAATAAGAAAATGAAGAGGAAGGATCATGTGAGTACTCCTCTTGTAAGTCCAAGACCATTTGTTCCTCATTCTCTTCTACTAAAAGTTGCAATTGTGGATAGGTGGATGGGGGTTTGAACTCTTCTTGTATTGTTTCAAGATCAACCAAAACCTCATTTTCAATCATTTCAGTTGAAATAGAGTCCTCTTGCAGAGTGGAAAATTCTCTCTGTAGATGTTCTTCATCTCGGGTAGGCTCATTTTCACACGGTATCTCTTCCATATATTCACCATCCCAATGCAACGAGCAAAGTCTATTCACTAATTGATTCACTTGCATTGTTAGGTTGTTAGTAGCTTCATCATCGTGTGTAAATCTCTCTTACACCTTATTTATGAACTTATACATAAGCTCTTCTAAACTAACATTCTCACTTCACTTTCATTCCAGTCATAATAAGGGTATTCATCCCAACCAGAGTCAGAATTGTACCCATATGAATCATCATAACTGTAAGGACTAGCGACAAAGTGAGAGTGTTCAAAAGATGAACCATAGGAAGAATACCTACTTGCTTGACAATCAACTCATAGATGATTTCCACCGTATTTAAAACACGTAGTACACCGCTGATAATATTCAGCTGATAACTCTTCAACTTTTTTCTTAGGCTGGTTGTACTCCATCTTCACATCATTTAGAGTTCAATAACAAGAATATGCCCTTCAAGATTTCTTCAACAAAAGAAATCTTGAAGAGAAGTTAACATAACAAAACTAAAAATAATAAAAAATTTAAAAATTAATTCCTGAATTAGCACAACAAACTACTTCAAACACCATTGATTGTCAATCCACGACAACGATGCCAAAATTTGACGAGGATAAAACACACACTTAAATTATGCTCGCTAGTCAAAGATAGTATAGTATAATTATCGTCTCCACATGGATTGGATTTAAACAATATTCTCGTAATTCGTAGCTCGATTGCTATCCAGAAGGATCAAAACTGGAGATTTATACAATTAAGAATTGAAACTAAATAGGAACCTAAGCTATTGACTAATGACAATCTCAACAAAGGTAAGCAAGGAAGTTATCAATGGGAGAAAATATGGGTTGATAGGATAAGTGCAAGATAATTATTCGGGATCTAACTCTAGATAATTCACTTCTAATGTTCAAGTGGGTCTCTCAAATTAACTTAATTATCAGTACAAATGTTTAGTAGAAACTCCTCTCTCGATTAAGTTTCAACTTCATAATATGAACCAAATTAAACTCGGTGAAGATATGCAAGAATTCGTAATAGATTGGTTATTAGGAGAACCTCTTTCGATTATCCTCCTTACTAGATTTAATCAAAGATTTAACTAGCCTCTTTCTATTACTTAGAAGAATCTATGAACTCAACCAACAACATAGTGCAAATATATCACAAGTTATTCCTCTTTCGATTACAAGAATAAGTGAACATAGATGCAACAATTAAATCTTCTAAAAATGATTCAAATACATAAACGTAGAGTTATAATCCACAAACAACCATCAATACATCAAATCCATCAAAACCCAAAAGGTTCTACTCCATAGACATGGAGGAGTTTTTCACAAATGAAACAAAAATAGAGGAAAACATAAATACAATCCAAAGCCGGATCTTGAGTGAGGAAGGATGAAATCCTTGTGCTCTTGCTTCTCCTTAGCTTCCCTAGGTCTATGGTATGTCAAAAGTCCTTCAAAAATGGTATTTTAGGGTATTTAATCCGCCCTCAAAATAAAAACGGACGAAACTACCCTTATCTTAGCGAAATAGGAATCTTCCCGGATAGGACATGCGCGATCACGCACCTGGGGACTTGGTCGCGCACTTAGTCACGCATTTTGCATACCGTTCTTCCCCAAGTGCGCGCCCAGTGCGCGATCGCGCACTTGGTCGCGCATCTGGGTTGTATCAGTTGGGAATTTAGTTCAGTGTAAAACATGAAACTTGTAGCCCTTTTAAATAGAATTTCAATAATATATTGTGGAGCCCAAATGGATTTCTGAGCTAAAGGTTATATGCATTTTACTGGACAATGCGCAGTATGCCTGCTCGATTCTTCATTGCATTCTTATAGTGCACTATCATCCGTTGATCCCCGAACATGATCCCAACTTAATCCTTGTGCTTTTACTCAGACTTCAAAGCTACAAAATAGCATGAATTTATTCCACAACATCTACATAGATCAGAATCACTCCTACAAGGCATATAACACATAATTAGTGTAAAACACTTCCGATTAAAGCTCCAACTCAATTAAAGTACAGTAAATCAAGTGCAATAAGCGACTAAAGTACAAGATTATATCCTACCATCCACTGTCGCGTTCACCCTCCGGATATGCGGTATCATACCAGGCGTCCTCCTCAAGTCGATCTACACCCTCATCGTCACTTTCGTCGGCCTGAGGCGTAGCAGGATCATACCCACAAGCGACTCGAGCTTCGCGAGCCTTAACACAAACACCTTCAAGGGCAGCATCAGAGACGGGCCCCTCCGCATACAAATCACGAAATATATCTAACTATGCCTCGGCATGAATCCACTCCTCGTATAAATCCCGAGGAATGTTGGGAAAATCAGACGTGCGGGAAGAGGCTGGTTGTGCCAGTAACTGGGCCTTCTCGGCCTCCAAGAAACCACTCGATCATGGGGAACAAAGGTTTCTCTTTCCAACTCCCCGATCCTTTCATCAAGCCATTCTTCCGTGAGTTTGGCCATCGTTAACTCATTCTCCCGCTCATAACGGAGAGTTCAAATCACCACCTCAAGGGACTCCGCTTTATTTAGAGCCTCCGACCGCGCCGCCTCTGCCTTTTCTAGCTCTTCCACTTTTTCGGCAACCTCACCACTAAGGGTTTCCACCCTGAATTGGCACTCCTCGAGCTGGACGTGTAATGTAACTACCTGAGCTTGGAGGTCGCTCCACTGAACCTCGACCCCCTTGCTAAGCTCGAGTTCGTCTTCTTTGCTCCTCAGCGTCCCCTCCAAGACGCTACAGTTCCCCACCATCCGCACCAGTTCCTCGTCCCTCGCCTTCAAATCTTCCTTCAATCGGTGCACGTCGCCGCCTTCACGGTGCTGAAACCGAAGCTCCCTATACTTATCAAGGACCCTGGAATAGTTATCCATAAACTTCACATATATATCTTTGCGTCTTTGCTCCCTATGCGCATTCTCAATCTCCAAGATGTCCGTTTACAAAATGAGCAATGAAAATTAAAAGACTATGAACGAGCAGAATCAAGGAAAAACAACCAACAACAAAAATGCTTACCCGAAGGGCGAGGCTGGCAGTATTGTTCGGTAGGTTGCGATCATTTATACTCTGGAGGGTCGATCCCTCAATGTTAGAACTGAGAGGGATGGGGGAGGGAATAACCTTCTCGGTATCTACGAGAAGATTACGGTCCATCGGAATCGTAATTGTTCTCGAACCTCCCTCCAACCTCATTTCAAGCTATGTAAGCCCCTCGTCAATCATCCTCAGCTCTTCAGCAACGGCCTTGCCTCTGTCACCTGCCAAAGGAGGCACATCCACCGCAACACTAGAAGATGAGCCTTCATCGCATCCTGGAAGAGCAGGACCGCGTCCTCCCACCACGTCATCGACCACATCCTCAACAGGTCTTACCTCCATATCCTCCAAGCCAACGGTCTCGGGACTAGCTTCCGGGCTCTCCCCGATAATCACTGTGGCCGTCTCCCGAAGGCTGAAGCTGCAATCTCCTACATCAACAACCGCCAACCTCTCACCCATGACGTCGACGACCCTCATCTTACGAGGCATCAAGTCCTCATCGCCAGGCAACGACTCCTCTTCTTCATTTATGAGATGGTACAAGGGAGAAGCCGAAAGCTCTGCGACTAAAGTCTCCGCAGCTGAAGAGGGAACAAATACTGGCGCAACAACAGGAGGAACTGAGGAGTGGACAGGATCAACCGAAGTCATAGAAGGGGTGGGAGCCGAAGACACAGATGTTTTTCTCTTACAGAACGAGGGTGCGGGAGCTATAGACCTCCTTGAAGATCCTCTGGTCGAAGCTGAGAAAAACATATGGAGAGAGGAAAGTCAGCAAAGGTGAACAAAAGGAAAAGAAACCCGAGATGCCAATAATAATAAAGAGCAACTTACCAGCTAAAAGGGGAGCATGTCCAAACTTCTTTAAAAAAACCCGACCCCTCATGAATCCCTGCAATATGGGGAAGAAATCGACCAACGCAATCGAAAATGTTGGCGACCGAAAGAGGAGGCGAAGTCTTGGCTACATGAGTAAGGGAAGAGAAGTCAAAACCCATGGTCGAGCACAAGGAAACAATCAAGTACCTATATAGAAATTGAATAATTACTAGTATAATTCCAAACCTCGGGGAAATCATCGACATTGGCCACCACGTCTTCGATCTTGACGAAGAATAAATTGAACAAGAATTGGCGGTTGGCCTTATCATCCATCTTCACCACCAAAAACTTAACTCCTCGGTGGCAAAGATTTACCATCGTTCCCCTTTAAAAGCTAGGGGCGGAGAGATTTATCAAATGTCGAAGCAACAGTTCGACCCCTGCTAGCTCGGCAAATTTGGTGAGCATCCGAATAAATTTGTAAACATACGACGCGAACTGAGCCATGTAAACACCGTAATAACGACAGAATACCTCCGCCAATGGGAGAAGAGGGAGAGTGTAGCCCACTTGGAACGAGTAGGCGTAGAAGGCGCAGTACCCAGAACGGTAAGTCTGTACGGTGCTCCCCCGGAATCAACTTAACATTGTTGGGAATATGGAATTTAGCCTTGAGCTTTTCGAATTCTTTCACCGTCATCACTCACCAAAAATCCCCAGGTTCGGCATCGGGGGATTTGGTGAAATCAGACCGAGAATCAGGGTTGCATGGAATTATCTCTTCCACCAACGGGAAGGCTCCGTCATCAGCGGTGACAGGAACACCCTGATCATGAGGAGGATACACCACTGCCAAGGGGGGAACATAACTCCCCTCACTAGATTCAGATGGTGTGTTAGACATCGTCCTCAATAAGAGAGTGGGGTTTCGAAAGAAGAATAATAATGAAGAACGGGATAAGCCTCAGAAATGAAGGAAAAAGAGTGCTCTACAAAGGAGATAAGATAAGCCGGTGCTAGAGGAGAAGAAGGAGTTTGAAAAGTCCTAGAATCGGAAAATCTTCCCCTATTTATAAGTTTGGGAGGTACAAGAATCGAAACCATATGGGACATAATTAGCACGAAAATTAAACCGATAGAGCCAATCAAGAGCTCCATCTGAATCGATGCAATGCATCGGGAAACGACGTCATTATGACGCACGATGCCATGCCGTCACCTCTATTCATGGAGATAACTCCAGCCAGTTTCCCAGGCAATTTGATAAATTCAAAATATGCGGACCCCAAAAAGCCACGTAGTCCCATCTCCACGACCACGACCCCTGCCAACTATGAATGACATTGTCCGCTCATCGACCTCGTACGTGGGCACGACCTTAATAAGCGGAGGGACTAACTGTATGTGTCAAAATCCGCCCTTAGAACATTTAAGAAAAGATAATAGACAAGATAATACTAAGAGAATAATTCTCGAGTCGTCGTTAGTCGAGATGGTCCAAGAAGCAGCAAAATCCATAGTCGAAGAGTCGACGTGAGTCGTTGTCGAGATGTCAATAAGGGTCGAGGTCGAGCATCGTTGATAGAGCTGTAACGACTAGTTTTCAAGATAGGATGTTGAAAGGGAATATTCTATTTAATATTCCCTGCACTTGTACTATTAGAGGTTTTTAGGAACATGTCTCATATAAATAGAAAAGGGAGACAATAATAAGGGCATGTGATATTCATTTGTAAAGAACACACTTTGACTAAAAGATTCTCTCTCTCTTGTTAAGATACAAACATCACCTTTTCACTAAGATTCTTGTCTATACTATTCCATCGGATCCGAGAATAACTCAAGATATTCAAGGATTTATCTGTCATTCATCATTGTTAGGAGGAACATCCACATATTTCATACTTTATTGGGTAAATCATTCCTCCTATTTACTTAAATGCCATTCATTGCTATTATTGTTATTGAATGCTACATTATTCCTCTTGCTTTCTAGAACAATTATTACATATTATTGCCATTGTCTGACCGGACCATCTAACATTTATTGCATCTTTGAAAACTTCTTCTAGAGATATTATTGTTAACTAAGATTAACCCGTAATTACACAAATTTAATTATTTGAACCAAGATCCATATTTTTTGGTCAAACAGTAAACCCCAATACGAACCTTTATATATATAAAATCAAAATTTCACAAAAATGAAAGCTGTATCCCTGAACTATATATGTTTTAACCCTAAAACATCTACATGCTCATTAGCACCTTAACTTTGACATGAAAGTTGGTGTTATCGCTTATCTGGTGAAAATAGTACGGGCTAGCCATTTTTCGAACTGGTAATCGAAAAATAGTCAGTGTTTGCAAAGTCATTGAAAAATAGTCATTGTTTTACTGAAACACAGAAAGTTCCAGGATAATATGTTGGATTATGGAGCTCTTGCGTATAAACTTCTTGCATATTATGTTGAAACTCCAACACAAGGAAAGTTCCAGCATAGTATGCGGAACTATGGAGCTCCTGCATGTAAACATCCAGCATATTATGATGGAACTCCATCACATTATGTTGGAATCTCGCATGTAAAAAATTCGAACTCCAGCATATTATGCTGGAAATTTTCGGATGTTAAGGATGTTTTTGTTCAGATTTTATCTTTACATGAAAAAATGACTAAATTTCGTTTACTTTTGAAATCGTGGCTATTTTTCAATTAATAGCTATAAGTCCGGCTATTTTTTATTTTCCCCCTTATCTGCTATAAACGTCTTCCATATATCTTAGTTACTGGGCCTTAAGGGCAAGGCTGAGCAGGCTGATTTTAGGCTATTGTTTAAATTTTGTCCATATTTTAAAAAGGCTGTGCAGTTATAGCTCTTGAAAAGTCATCTCTTCCAGAAAACGTTAGACCAAGCTTATTGTTTCTCATATAATTTTCGCGGTTACTCAAAAGAGATATGTAGATAGTGGTCTAAAAGGTTTATCAGTTGCGAAAAAAATAAAAGAGGGCCATTTACTAAACAACTGATACAAATAAAGACCCTCGGCGAAACTTTCATCGCTGAACTGAGTTTTTTCCGTTGAGTCCTTTGAAGAATATGCCTGAAAGCCTACAATTCCATTGTTCAGTCTACGCGTAGAGGACCGTGGTGGCAAGCGGGTTGATCAAAAAATAATAATGTGTATATATATAAATTAGGATTAAAGCTACGTAAATTTTGTATAAATATTTTATTTGAACCCACTTGACAATTACTATTTTACGACTAAAGTTATGTACTTCTAAGATTGAACCCACTTACACAAAATTCTGGGTCGGCACTGCGTGTACTTGTTAAAATGTCAACGTCTCCAACCACAATTACTAAACTTTACCATTTTCAAAGGAAAATGAGAAACACACACCAAACTCCGACATCCAGGGTCAATTGGCAACGCGCATATTAGCTCTCCACACTTTTGAATTTGCCTTCTTAACTACAACCACATATTCTTGTCTTAAATTTGTTTTAACGTATAGGTCGGTTGATCTTGAAATAAAAGGTACCATAACTGCAAAGAAGAAAAAGTCTGCCATCTAGAAATTGTTACAGTTGAAATTTGAACATTGAGATTTATAGCAACCACCATACAGAGCATGTATTCCAAGTCAAGTTAGGAACACTATTAATGTCATAATTGGTGAATGTTTGTCAACTCTTGGATATAAGAGTGGTATTTGATTTTTGAGTTCTTGAATTATTCATCAATTTGAAACTATTTTTGAAAACAAATTCAGCAATATTTTGTTGCAAAAACAGCTCAAACATTTTTTGTTATTCACGCCAATATTGCTGTATTTGTAAATAATAATTTTGCGAAATATAAATTATCGTAATGAAACAGTAAATTGTATTCGAGCCCATTGAATTCATAGTGTTTCCTTAAGGAATTTAATCCCCTCCTAGTACCCAAGGTTATGAATTATTTCCTCCCAGGATATAACGAATCACACACTGGCGTAGCGGTACTTCAAACCCCAGTGTTTCGGCGAACACAAAGTTCGGTAGCAAATCACACTTGCAGTTGCTTTGTTTGAAGTTAAAACAATACAGAACAAAGGAGTAAAAACTCAGAAAATCGTATGGAAATGCTGAGAGGAGGGAGTGCAATGTATAGCCAACGTTTTTCAGTTTTTGGTGTTGTGTCTTCTCCTTCAACAGCTGCTGCACATATTTATAGCAGCCAGCTTTGAAGGTGAACGACCCTCCACCCTCCATGGTGGAGCATGCACTTGCTTGTTTGTGGAGCAAGTATTTGGCCATGGTGGGAAGAGCATTAGGCGGCTGTTATTGCAGTTTCATGAACATGTCAATACATAGATTGGAACATATCCGTTACAAATGCGGATAATCTTACGTTAATATTTACTATTAACAAATAAATTTGGTCCAAAAAATTAATCAATCAATCGATCATTTGACCAAATCCGAATCCGAATCCGAATCCGAGCCGATCCGAGCGAGCGACGACGACGACGGCGCGAGGCTTGCTTTCTTCTTAACTCTTTAAGAGCTACAAGAAGAGCAATTATATATATACCCACCAAAAATCTTTTCCTCTTCCAATATGGGACAATGTCTCATTGTCAAGAGGGAAAAACTTAAACTTTTACTCAAAAAATTTATTTTCCCTCCATTTCCCATTCACCCTCATTTTTAAGATTATATCATCTTAAATAAAAATCTCAATAATCCCCCACATGAATGGGGAATGGCTATATCACAGAAGTATGCATGGAAAAACTATGTGATTTGCAAGCAAGGTNTATACATAACGCTCCCAGCCCTTCCAATTACCGCTTGACTATCACAATGTATGCATATTGGTGCTAACGGCTTGGGCCAAAATGAAATGTCTTCCAAGAAATTCTGGAGCCATTCAGCTTCTTCACCAGCTTTATCTAAGGCTATGAATTCAACCTCCATTGTAGAGCGGGCAATACATGTTTGTTTGGACGACTTCCAAGAAACCGCTCCTCCACTAATAGTGAATACATATCCACTCGTGGACTTAGAATCACTTGAACCGGTGATACAATTTGCATCACAGTATCCCTCAATCACCGCAGGGAATTTATTGTAGTGCAAGTCAAAGTTC
>AWOL01S0012147.1:35800-64219 GCA_000715115.1 Nicotiana otophora | reverse complement strand
TCCTATTATTTTATTCCCATCCTAAAATTAAAAAAATATTTATTTTTTTCGGTTTGTTTTTTAATTTATTTTATTTTAAAATAAAGATAAAAAATAAAAATAATACTAATAATAATAATTTGACCTTTTAAATTATTTTTAATTCTTACCCTATATTTAAAAAATATAACAAAGCGAAAAAAATATATATTAAATTTTTAAAAATATTTACATAGTAGAAGGTGATAAAAATTCAAATATAATAAAAAATTAGGTGCTTACACAGTATGCAATTTCACCTTTATAAGTGTGGAAGTAGACAGTTTTGTATGAAAATTGAGCTTATTCTATAAAGGAATCATGCACACAATAACACAAGTCTAGTGCGGGCTAATAAAATATATTCAGTTTTACATGTAATTAGCAATGATACTTTAATCTCCCTTAAACATTCATATTTCATGTTTGCTACTACTATTGACACGGTAACAAATTAAAGACTAGTGTTCTAGTAAGCCGCAGTTCAACGTAAAGTACACCTTAATTACGCAACACAATCAATCTCCCTTCGAGTTTTGGACTTAGCAACTTGTGCCAGATTTCTTTGAGTCATATGATGCCGTGGTGCCTTCTACATATTATATTATTTGTAGGAACAAGTCAAGAATTGAATTCTTTATTTTTTTTTATAAAGTTAAGAATTGAATCTCACATATATCTTCGCATCTCATCCTGAACAATTGTTCTGGTTTGGTTACCTTTAATTTTCTCAATATCACGTGTACTTTCATCACCAGCAAAATGGATATGTACATTTGTGTCTTACGCAATACATAAGATTTTAATCTTCAAACAATTGAGAAAAATGTGCCTTGTGATTTACATAATCAAACAAGAAGTTGGATCACATCAATTACATGGTAAGTTCAACTGGCTACAATTTCTCTCATTGAATATATATAGGGTACGACGTAATCTACTTCATGAGTCACTTGAATATCTTCATGAAGTCACTATTACAAGAAAAAGTACCCAACAAAAAAAGTGAATGATAATGAAAAGTTAGAAAACCATATAGTAGTTAACAGAATTTTTTTATGACTCTTATCACACAAAATGGTGGGACTCCTGTCACATCCCAACTTTTTTTTAAGAAAAATAAATGTGAGTGCGTGAATTAACCAATTAAGTAATAATTATTTCCAATATTTACAATACACGTCACAATTTCATATTCTGGTCTGTTAGTTGAACTGAAGATTGGACTTGTGCACTCTCCTGAATAGTAATAACAACATGTTGAGAACAAGCATGTATTTTTCTTCTTTGTGTTGCTTCAATATTGGATTCTTTTGTTGAATCTACCTTTGTTTCTTTGCTGCTAAAATGAGCTAAAGAAGCAAGCTCATTAACAGATTCAGCAATTTCTTCAACACAAATGACGATATCGGTTAGTATTGATGCAACTGCAGCCACTGGTATGACTTCTAGTAAGTTAATATCTTCCGAGAAGCCAGATATGAGAAGTGATTTCAGGTTTTTGGCTGCTGTTTTTGCGTTTGAGACATGTTTATTAGCTGATAAGGGAGAAGTCATTGTTTTCACAGAACGTGCTAATTCTTTTAGTGCTTTCCCAGATTCTATGCTCATTTTTGTTGTTGTTTCCTTTATCATTCCCTTGACCTCTTCTGGTGCCTGCAATGTAGTTTAGTACTGTTAGTTTAAATGTCTAATACTGGCTGAAATAAGATTAGTAAGTTTTAAAAGCGTTTAACTTCTATATTTATTTATAGTGTAAAAAACAATTACGCTAACATGTCACCTACTAGCTACAAGTTAAAATACATATATAAATAATGCAAAATATAAAATAAAAATTACATACTCACTGTATACAAGTTAATTCGTCCTAAAATAAGGATAGGTAAGTTTTTGAAAAGTTTAAGTTTTATGTATTGATGATTTAAAAGGTATTTTATCTAGGTCACTTATAAGGTAATACAATTAAATTTCTACTATAAGTATTATAATACTAGTTGGTAACCTGATAATATGATAATTAACCTGCTAAACTATGTTGATAATGTAGAAACCTTTACACTACTGTTAGCATATTTGTAAATTCATTTTTGAAATGGATAAAAGGGACTAAGAGTACAGTAATCTATGGGGTGATAAAAAGATATTTTAAATTTTGGGAGAACCACTAGCCGCACCTGCCCCCTTGTAACAAATTTTATATTTGAGTTTTCAAACTTGGTTAATATATAGCAAGATCACTATTATGTATCTAGAATAGTATAATTCTATTTTAATTTTCATACAAATTTACTTTAAGAAATTGTTAATTACTTTGATTTCAGAGTTGATATAGCCATTGAGTGCATCAACTTTGCATGCACATTGCCTAGTGAGACTTCCAATTTTCAAGTACTGTTTCCATGGATGCCTATACTTAAATTGCCCGTGCCCTGGCTCCCATCTTGCAAAATTAGCCTGAAAAAAAAATTAAGAATAATGTAAGACAATACTTCAGTTAATTAGTGGAAAATAATACTGATACTTTTTCAAGAAAATGAAAGTTTAATTTCTCTCACCAAAATTTCTTCAGCATTCTTTGAATTGAGAACACTTTTGTACTCGGCCAAGGATGTTTTAGCATCTTTTGATTCTTCACCCTCTGATGATTTAGAAATCTCTTCTCCAAATCCTGCAATTTTCATCAAAATGTATAAAATTATAACCTCTAATCTAAAAGAGGATTCTAAATTTTCTATATTTGTGAGAAAATGCTGGTACTTGTCAAATGTCTACATACAATGAACAGTGAAAAGTAAAGCCAATGTCATGCAAAATATTGGGGTGGAAATAGGTGCACTAATTCTAAGGGGTGGTTTGGAAGAAGATATTAGAAAAAATAATGCAAGTATTAGTTCTATGCATTACTAATTGGTATATTGTTTTAACCTGTATATAACTAATAAAAGTCCATACTTGGTATTATCCTATGTATAAGTAATGTATAGAAAACCATGACATTAGTAATACCAAAACTACTAATGCATGCATTAAGTTGGTTAATGACAAAATTATACTTAAAGTCCCTTAAAGCTTGAGAATATGGAGGGCATGTTTGTAAATAACTATTTTTCTTAAAAATTATGCAATGCATTATAGTTTTAATACACCACACCAAACAGTAGATAAGAAATAATATCTGCATAACTAATGCTTGCATTACTAACTCATGCATTACTAATCCATGCATTACTAATACACCTTATTCCGCACTATTCTTATACACCCTAGCAAACGACCCCTTAGTTTCTTGTTCCTACAAAAGCTCGTTATCATTGAATTGTATCACTTGCTCGCAAGCTGTACTTATTATGTGGAAGACTTTTGCTGATATCAATTCACTAAACTAGAGTACAAGTAGTGAAGTTAGCGCAGTAAAGTTTAATCAACACGTAAAAGTGTAGAGTTTTTACCTTCTAAGAATTTGCCAAGCTTCTCAATATTTTGAGCCACTAATTTGTGGAGATCCTCACCAGCCCAGACAGGGCAAACAAAGATCGAGACAATAACACAAACAGAGGCACCAATGAGTATAGTGGAGAGTCTTTTATGAGCCATATCCACTATTTCATTTACTCGGAAACCAGATATTGAAACCAAACAAAATGTTAAGATGAAAATTAGCATTCCATAATCATATCTGGCCTTCACTTGAGGAAAGAATCTTACGAAAGTTGATGTAAATGCTGCAAGAAATTAAATCAAAAAGGATGAAATTGTGAGAATTTTTGGAACTTGATGAGAAATATGAATAGTTAGGTAGGCTAAAAAGTAGAAAAAAATATAACCTTGTAAAAAAACAAATAGCCCAAGAAGTATTGGCTCCGCAACTTTACCAGTTGCACTAGCCAAATAATGTGCTCCAACCCCTAGTGCTCCAGCTAGCAAGGTTGCCATTCCCCTATTTAACCCTTTTCCAAGTGTTGCACCTGAAAAAATTAAGTTAAAAATTAATGATTATCACCGTCCTTTGTTTTACTTTCATATACCAAAAATATTATGACATGCTTAAAATCACAAATTCAAATATTATTTTTTGTATGTATATAAAAGTCAAACAATGTCATATAATTTAAAACGAAGAAGATATTATATAACTTACCAACAGAAAACTCGAATACAACAACAACCGTCATTATAGCCCACATCGCTGAAACGCCAAAACTATTATAAAGGGGTTGGAAATAGTAGAATAATGAAACCAAAGTTAGTGCTAATCCAACTTTAAGTGAGTGAATCACTCTTCTTGGATCATCTTTGCCAATTTTCTTGGTTTGCTTAGCAATTTCAACTAGCTTAGCAAATAATTTTCCAGGCAAGGACTTAAACCACATCAATCCATTGGTGAAACAACCAGCCTTCTCATGGCTTACAGATCCTATTTCCATAGCTAAACAGTAGGAGCAAAATTTGCATGAAAATGCAAATAATCCAAAAATGGAGGAGAGACAAGAAGCTAAGATAGGAACCAAAGAAGTTTATGGCTTACTAAGAAATGTTGTCTGCTGGCTTCATATTTATAAGAAGAGAGGAATAAAGGAATAATGGATGCTGACAAAACAGAAAATATTTAAAAATTGTAAAATGTTTCATTTTAAAGTGAATATGTTTTGGTGCCACTTTTTTGTACGATGGAAGTACAAGGAAAGTTCATAAAAAAAAAAAGAGAGGTTGAAAAACACTGGAGTTGAAGGGTGCGCTAAATAAAGGTCTAACTTTTTGGATCGTGTTCTTTTTTTAATATATATAATTTAATAATTTAATTATCCATCTGTTATCCACATTGAGCCTAACGAGTAAAAGTAAAAGTAGTTTTCTAGGTTTCAGGAATACAGTTGTTTTTTTAGGTTACCTTTGAATAGCAATAGGGATATTCAGAACAAGGCAAACCATATTTTGGGATCTTTAATAGAATTTGACAAAATTGGAAGTGGTTGGCCATATAGCAATTGGTTGAGATCATTGTACTATGATCAAGTTGAAGGTTTTTCAAGTGTTGTGATGAACTGTTATGCATTTTGATACATATTATCGTGCGATCATATCAGACACGGTATCCTTGGCTTTAAAGCTTAGTTGGAATAGTTGCATTTTTCCCTTAGTTCTTGGCTGAGGTTAATTTTTACTGATGTTTTGACTATTCATATTGGTGGCTGACATGGCATTGATTTGGAGTTAATCCACTAATTAGGAAGGGTGAAAATTTATGAGTCTATTGGAGACGATAAATACAGTGGTAGAGTCAGGATTTTCATCAACGATATCAACAAATAAAAAAGTAAAGTAAGCACGTAATGGAAATCAAAAGAATTTAAACAATATATACATAATTAAATAAAATTATACCTAACTACACAGTATAATCTTCTAATGAAGGGATGTCATAAAAGATGGCTTCGCGTCCGGTTAAACGATATCTCAACAGCCAAAAGTTATGAGATCTTGAAGAATTAAGGAGCACAAGGGTGTAGCTAGGGTGGATTTCCATGGGGTACGCGAACCCATACCTTCGTCGAAAAGTTATATTGTATATATAAGGCAAAATTCATTTTGTGCCTCTATATTAAAGGTTACTGGTTCAACTTCCGCCGGCCACAATCTCTTTTAATTTTTTAACTTTTTCTTTTTTGAACCCTATTAGCGAAAATTCTATCTTCGCCACTGATGTTCCCCTCTCTAGTTCATGTATAGTAACGTTATACTTTTTCAAAAATACTTAAATATATGTGTATACACCCAAACTCAAAGTATCCTATGATGCAACGGTTATCGGCTGCACTTCTCTAATAAGAGAGATTGTGAGTTCAAATCTTATGTCAATCTTATTATTTTTTCCTTTTGGTTTTTTTCTAGATCTAGGCCCCTCGGGAGATGGGCATGTATGGTGTCAATTTTTGCATATTAATTAAGTACTTTATTTTTTTATTCAAAAAATTTACACATTGAAATTTCTAGTCTTCTTTTGTCACCGTAAAATCTTATACGATTAAACGAAGTATGTATATTAAAACTAATAGCAACGGATAATGTAGCATATAGTCAATGGGTTCAATTGATCCCAAAATTTTCGACACGAAGTATCGATATAAATGTGAGAAAAGTACTATCTTAAAAAAATTAATTTTCAACTTAGAATTTCAGCCCTGTAATAAGTGCAATAGTAAGAATTAAAGATTGAATCCTTAAAATTTATATTATAGATCCACTTCTTTGCAACAGCGTACCAATCTTTTCAAAACTCTGGAGTCGCCTCTGACTAAGCACGCAATGTTTTTTATGACAAATAATACAGAATGTATGACACACAGGTTAGAGGAAATTAGATACATGAACAAAGATCTAACAGAGATCAGTTATGACTTATGCCTACGTTCTCTGACAAGATGGCAAGCAAATTCCTTTACGATGAAATGAACAATGGTTACAATGATGATCACTAGCTAATTCTAGCTGGCAATATGCTTTTTCCAAATATACACCTGATTTAGGAAAAGTTAAACTTCAAAAAGAAAATTAGGGTGTGATATAGGGTTGGCTTTGAGAGTTTGGTTGAGGATAGGCTGATATTTGTCACAAATCTTTGGAGAAATTTTAGTACTGAGAAACATGATTAAGAAAGGCTTGACTTTCAAAGGTAAAGGGCTATGTTAATGTCACCAGCCGAAATCCACCGAAGATCGTGATGACGCCTAACATCGCCGTCAGAAAATCCAATAGTGATTGATCAACTTAATTATCAATTTTAGTAATTGAATTCAAAAATTTTCCTTAATTAACTCGTATAAAATAGATTATTACAGAGTAAGTGATAATATTTACACAACTACAAAAAACGAACAACCCGTAGGAACCTCTAAAACCCGGCGTCACAAATGCATGAGCATTTTTCTAAGTTATACAAGAACAATACTACGGTTGTCCCGAATGTAATAAGACAGAATAAAATAATTAGTACAATGGAGACTCAAATATATGATGCATCTATATACTGCCGAGGCGTTCGACCCGCTGCACAAGAAAATGAAGGAAGTTACCGAATTACGAGACATGTGTTTACAATACCGTACATGAGTACAAAATGGATATAATCCTTACCGTTTATCAAATAACTTGCCCACAACTCAAAGTGTTAAGGCTTGGCCTAGTATACATATATTTGTTTCTAAATCAATTTCATTTATAATTTCAATTAATTAAGTCAGCCAATTGAGTTCGAATAATTCAAATATTACGAAATAAGATCCTAAGTTTACCCGAACATAAACATGCTTTAGCTACGTACGGACTCTCCTCACCTCGTGTGTACGTAGCACCCACAACTAGTTGCACATAACAATAGATCTCACCTAGAGGTAGTTTCCCCCTCACAAGGTTAGACAGGAGACTTACCTCGCTCTGAAGTTTCATAACCGGCTCCAAGGCCTCCCTAATACCTCAAACCAAAGTCCGTCGATCCAAAATTGTTCAAACAATATGTAAATCAATCAAAATACACTCTAATACCCATAATTAATCAATTTAAACAATTTCCAACTCCGCTCAAAAAATTGATAAAGTCAACTCTCGGCCCCACGTGCCCGAATTCCGAAACCTTTCGAATATAACTTTACCCATAATACCACAAACTCAAATATATGATTTATTCCTAATTTCATGTCCAATTCTGTGGTCAAAATCCAAAAATACCAATTTCTATGTTTTCTACCAAAATCTCAAATTTCTACTAATTTTCATGCTTAAATCCATATACAACCCATGCATTTAACTTGTAATAGGTGAGAATCACTTACCTTTTGTTGATTGATGAAAATCTCCCCTTGAAGCTCTCCAAAATTGCCCAACCAAGTGAAAATGAGAGAAAATGGGCCAAATTCCGCTTTTAAAAGAACCCTCTGTCGGACCACTTTTCGCATCTGCGACATATTTGCGCATCTGCAGAGTACACCTCCTAGCTGAGACCTCGCATATGCGGAAGCATTCTTGCTTCTGTGTAGGCGCTTCTGCGATGGCCAATCGCGCATCTGCGGACCAGCCGCTTCTGCGTCTTCATTTCTCGCTTCTGCGATTCCGCGGGTGCGGGAATTTCTTCGCACCTACGACCACTACCTTCCCCCTTCCCATTTTGCTTTTGTAATGTCGCTTCTGCGACCAAGGCATCGCAGAAGCGATCACACCAGCTGATGCCCAGCTTCAGTATTTCTTACATCCAAAAATCAATTTGTTAACCATCCGAAATTAACCCGAGGCCCTCAGGATCTTAACCAAATATACCAACATGTCCAAAAATACAATACGAATTTAGTCCAAGCCTTAAACTACGTCAAACAATATCAACATCATGATTCGCGCCTCAAATCAAATTTATAATATTGTCAAATTTTCAAATTCTATATCTTGTGCCGAAACATATCAAATCAATCCGGAATGCCTTCAAATTTCACAGACGAGTCTTAAATGACATAACGAAGCTACTCTAAGGCTTGAAACCCCAAACGTACATCGATAACATCAAAATTCACTTTAAACCAAACTTAAGAAATTTTTAAACCTTTAAAAATCCCAACCCTCCAAAATAAATGCCTAAATGCTCCTGGGTGATCCGATACTCAACCTGAATACACGCCCAAGTACGAAATCATTATACGAACCTATTGGAACCTTCAAATCCTGATTCTGAGGTCGTTTACTCAAAAAGTCAAACCTTAGCTAAAGCTTCCGAAATTAGAATTTGCTTTCCAAATCAACTCCGAACTTCCCGAAGTTCAATTTCGACCACGAGCATAAGTCATAATACCCGAAGTGAAGCTACTCAAGGACTCAAACCGCCGAATGACACACTAGAGCTCAAAACGACCGTTGGGTCGTTAGAGTTAAACTTCCTCACTGCTGTNGGGAGTTGCCTTTAATAAAAATTAATTTGAATAATAAAATACTATGTCAGTAATTTAATTCATTAACTTTCATTAAAGTTTTATAAAGAATTTCATATGAATTTTTAGAATTTTTTACGAAAAACTCTACCGGTAATTTATATGCAGATTTAAAATCCCAGTACATACGGATACAAAAATCCCCAGGTAACGTAACTGGGAATTTATAAATTCCACATGTAATAATTACCCACGGACTTTTCCTTCGACTTTTTTTCGAAAGGCAATTCGCATGAAACTTAGTTTCCTGCGAAGTTTTCTATATAATCCCCAGGAAAATGCCATGTAATACGTGATTTTCTTGTAGTGATTAGTAATTAGAACCCGATTGGTATTATTCAACCGGCTCGATTGGATGCTAAGGTTGTGAGAAATAAGCCTAGACTTGTAGTCCCGGGATTTCCACTAACATAAAGGTATTAATTTTGATTGAAAGGCAGCTCCCGCATCTAGAATTAAATGTAATTAATATCAATTTGAAATAATTGAATATATATATATATATATATTCAATTATTTCAAATTGATATTAATTACATTTAATTCTAGATGCGGGAGCTGCCTTTCAATCAAAATTAATACCTTTATGTTAGTGGAAATCCCGGGACTACAAGTCTAGGCTTATTTCTCACAACCTTAGCATCCAATCGAGCCGGTTGAATAATACCAATCGGGTTCTAATTACTAATCACTACAAGAAAATCACGTATTACATGGCATTTTCCTGGGGATTATATAGAAAACTTCGCAGGAAACTAAGTTTCATGCGAATTTCCTTTCGAAAAAAAGTCGAAGGAAAAGTCCGTGGGTAATTATTACATGTGGAATTTATAAATTCCCAGTTACGTTACCTGGGGATTTTTGTATCCGTATGTACTGGGATTTTAAATCTGCATATAAATTACCGGTAGAGTTTTTCGTAAAAAATTCTAAAAATTCATATGAAATTCTTTATAAAACTTTAATGAAAGTTAATGAATTAAATTACTGACATAGTATTTTATTATTCAAATTAATTTTTATTAAAGGCAACTCCCCAACATATATTTTTTTAATTTCTAATTAGTATTATTTATTATTAACTATTAATTTTCTAAATTTATTTATAACCACCCCTATTATTTTTGTATTTTATAATTTTCTTATTTTAACTTACATATATAAGTTTATCACTTACACCAAAAGCTTCTACCATCGAAGTTCAATACCACTGGACGCACCAATGTAGTGAGCTTATAAAGTGGAGAATCTTACATCACTTGGTCAATGTAGAACAAGGATGCCCCATGGTAATTTCTCTCTAACATAGTACTATTTATTGTTTCCCTCTTAAAAAAAAATTTGTTTTATTTTTTGAAAAAGGATACATTAATTAAGGATTTTACAAATCTTATATTTCTCATGCAATTAGCATTTTGCTTGTAGTGATTGCATAATTAGCTAGCTTGGAATTAATTAATAAAGATCTTTTTAAACTAATTGAGTTCCTCTTGCATGGTCATAATCCCTTTCTCATCATTCATAGTGTATACGAATGAACTCGGGGTTAGCACACACCCCAACTTCCTGATAAGTCAAACGAAGTACGACGTATGAACGTATGAGATAGAGACCGAATCTGAGAACTCTTTGAATAGAGGCTGGAATGGGGTACTCGTCACCGGGCCTGACAAAACAACACGCCTCGAACCAGGAACGAGCTCCAAGACCTTGGAAAGCACTACAAATGGATGCACACGACTAGCAGAGGGTCGTGATATCCGCACCCAACCGGATATCTCGGCACGGATCTCGCTCGATGTCAGTAGTGTATCAGTAATTGACGTGAAATGAGGACGTTTACCTTTTTTAGAATTGTACTAGGAATGAAACTCTCCTACTATAAAAAAGGGAAAAGTTTTTATTCAATAGACATATTGTAACACATATATCATGACAATACTAACTTACTTCTCTGTTTTTCTATCTATTGAAATTTTTTTATTTTAATCATAGTTCTTTATATATATTTGGCTTCGTATGGAGGGCCCGATCGAGGACAAAACTATTGTTCAGCTCAACTCCGAGCCCGACCTTAACGCCGTAAATGATTTGGTAATTCATTTTATCTTTAATTCGTTTATCTAACATTCTTGATTTCTTGTATTGAATCAATCCATGTATCCTTAAAACCGCATACAAATTCAATTGTTAACCATTTTAAGGGTAAATAGTTTGGCGTCTACCGTGAAGCTAAGGATAATAGTGGTGGTTTAATACAAAATCTCTATAATACACTCTATTTTCCGCTTCTTCTTTGAGGTCTCAATTTCAGGTCATCTTAAAAATGTCAAATTCTTAGTATGCTCACTTGAACGTTGAGGTTGAGTCTGGCCATCATGGCGAGAACAACAATCTGGTACCTAGCAATGATGTGCCCCCTGCTGATCCCAACGGAGTCCAGTTGCAGACTCAGTCGATGCTAACTCGCAGGTGGCCATCGACGCCAACCTCCCTACCGATCCCGAGAACAACATTCGCGGAGGAGCCTGACCAACGACTCGAGGAGCGCTATTAGGCGAAGGCGACGGGGTTAGCCTACGATTAATCTTAGAAATGTTGCAGGCTCAACAGGCGGTGATAGCGCAATTGCAAAATCAAAGCCACACACTAAGCAAAGTTGAGCCCGAACCGTCTAGGGAAAACACCTGAAGAAATGAGCAGATAACCGAAAGAACGGGTGAAGCTGAGTCCGGTGTCAGTCCCAAAGTGATAGAGATAGTGGAAGAATTAACGAAATGGGTAGAATCAGGTGAAAAGAAAATTGAGATAAATGACAAGAAGGTGGAGACATACAATTCGAGGGTCGATCAAATTTCGGGAGAACCCCCGATATTGAAAGGACCAGATTCCAAGAAATTTGTCCAAATGCCTTTCCTTCAGCGTGACACCAAAGTCAATCCCGAAGAGGTTTCATATGCCCAATATTCCAAAATATAATGGAACCACAGATCTGAATGAGTATGTGACCTCCTACACATGCACCATCAAAGGCAACAATTTGGAAGACGATGAAATCGAGTCGGTGTTACTAAAGAAGTTTAGGGAGATCTTTCAAAAGGAGCAATGGTATGGTACCACAACTTACCCCCAAATTCCATTGACTTGTTCGCTATGCTCGCGGATGCTTTTGTGAAGGCTCATGCCAAAGCCATCAAGGTCGAGACCGGAAAATCAGACCTTTTGAAGGTTAAGCAAAGAAACAACGCAATACTCAATGAGTTTGTGTCACGGTTTCAAATGGAACGAATGGGATTGTCTCCGATTGCGGATGATTGGGCCGTTCAGGCATTCACTCAAGGACTTAACCCCCGAAGCTCCTTGTCTTCACAGCAGCTAAAATAGAATTTGGTAGAGTACCCGGTGGTAACTTAGGACGATGTCCATAACAGGTACTAGTCAAAAATCAGAGTCGAACACGACCAGCTCAGGCCCCCTTCTTTTTCCGTTTATCCCATCAGAACCGATGCCAGGTCTAAAAGAGTCGTCGATCATGAATCAAGGCTGGTTTGAGATCGGCACCAACCATACAACGCAGATCGAAGGGGAAACGGGCGTGGACGCAACTCTGCAAGGAATGAAAAGAGAAGCGATTGAGGGCCCAATAGCCGAGGTCTGATGAGCAAAATTGGTTTCGACAGGCCGCTCGGGGGAAGGGAAGCACCAATATTATAAGAGTATAACTTCAACGTCGATGCAACCAGCATCGTATCAGCCATTGGGTGCACCAAGGAAACTAATTGGCCTCGACCATTATAGTCTGACCCTACCTAGAGAGATCCTAACCTGATGTGTAAGTATCATGGCACTCATGGTCACATAAGGGTGACAAGTGGGTCGGTCCGAGCCCGGGACCGACCCGGGATCGCCGGCTAAGTGGGCTTAGTGGGTCGGGACCGGTAGGGCCGCTAGAGGTGGGTTTGGGCCGATCTCGTAGGCCGGTTCTTGAGTAGGAACCGTTAGGACCGGGATCGTTTGGCCCACCAAGGGACCGGGACCGGGACCGGTCCCTTGGCGGGCCAAACGTGCCCAATGGTATGTTTTTTAAAAAAACTAGTCGTTTGGCTATTTTAAAAAAAAAGAGTTATTGGGCTTTAAAAAATAGCCGTTGGCTATTTAGAAAATATCCATTTAACCTCCCAACTTATTTTTAATCCCAAACGTTTTATAATTATACTTTTTCCCTATTTTTAACTATAAATACCTCCTCATTCTTTTATTTTTCTTACAAAATCAATATCAATCTATCACAATCTCTCTCTAATTTTCTTATATACTTGCTACTATTGCTTACTTTATTCCCAAAAATAGTAAAACATATTTATGTTGTTACCATTTGTGAAAACATTGAAGTTGGTGAAATATTGAGGTTTTTTTAATGCTATAATAAAATTATAAGGCATTGCTTTGAATATCGTTTTACAATATTTTTGTCTTTAAATTTGAATTAAAAAATTTAGGTCACAATTCTATAATAAATTTACAAGGCATTGCCTTAGATATTGTTTTAACATATTTTTGTCTCTAATTTCTATTTAATACTTTTTTTAAATCACGATTTAGTCGTTGGGCCCACTTAGCATGCGGGCCCAACCCGTTTAGCCCATGACCATGAGTTCGTGGGTCCGATCTCGGGTTGGTTCCTACAAAATGACTGTTTAGCCTAGGATTGCTAAGCCCATTTTTTTAGGGACCGGGACCGGCCCGGGACCACGGCCAATGAGACCGGCCCACTTGGCCTGTTTAGGGATCGGACCGGCCCACATGCCACCCGTATGGTCACAGGACCGAGGACTGCCGACAATTGAGAGAAGAAGTTGCCCGGTTGTTTAATAACGGGCACCTCCGAGAATTTTTGAGTGATCGAGCCAAAAACAACTTCAGGAACATGGACTCCAATAAACAGACTGAACGGGAAAAACATCAACATGTCATCAACATGGTCATTGGAAGGGTTGATGTCCCCCAGGAGCCAATGATAAAGCGTACTAAAGTATCCATCACGAGGGAAAAACGCACCCGAGATTACGTACCGGAGGGAACTATTTCGTTCAACGACGAGGATGCTGAGGGCAACGTACGACCTCATAATGATGCACTAGTGATATCCGTACTTATCAACAAATCTCGGGTTAAACGAGTGTTGTTTGATCCGGGCAGCTCGACCAATATCATCAGATCGATGGTCGTAGAACAGTTGGGGTTACAAGACCAAATAGTGTCGGCAGTCCGGGTGTTGAACGGATTTAACATGGCATTCGAAACTACTAAAGGAGAAATAACCCTGCCAGTGAATACTGCCGGGATGATCCAAGATATAAAATTCTACTTGATCGAAGGGGGCATGAGGTATAACGCCATACTCGGAAGTCCATAGGTTCACAACATGAGTGAAGTACCCTCAACATTACACCATGCACTAAAGTTCCCTACGCCGGGAAGAATCAAAACGGTCTACGGAGAGAAGCCGGCCGCAAAGGAAATGTTCGCAGTTGACGAGGTGATCCCAGCACCCGTGGTCTCGACATCAAAGAACACGGTGCTGACCAGGAAGGAAAAAATTAAATAGCAATCACCGATACTAGCCACGACCGAACCGGAAGAGTGAGGAGTAGGCGAGGAGGATGATTACGGAGTTCCTAGATCATTCATAGCTCCTGATGATTTCGATTCCACCAAATCGACGATCGAGGAGCTGAAGTAAGCCATATTGATCGAACACTTACCCGATCATAAGGTATACCTGGGCAGGATATTAACTCTCAAGCTCAGGAAAAAATTTATTGAATTTCTTATAGCTAACATAGATTGTTTCTCTTGGTCCCATATTGACATGACAGGGATACCGCCAAAGGTAACCACTCATAAGCTGCGTTTGGACCCGAAGTTCCATCTGGTTAAGTAGAAAAGGAGACAGCAGTCCGAGGTTAAGCATACATTCATCAAGGATGAGGTATCTAAACTCCTTAAAATAGGATCCATTCGGGAAGTTAAATACCTGGATTGGTTAGCTAACGTAGTGGTAGTACCTAATAAAGGAAATAAGCTAAGAATGTGTGTCGATTATAATGATCTGAACAAGGCATGCCCTAAGGATTGTTTTTCTTTGCATAACATCGATCAGATGATCGACACGACAGTCGGGCACAAGATACTCAGTTTTTTCGATGCCTATTCCGGGTACAACCAAATCCGGATGGACCCGAGCGATCAAGGAAAGACTTCATTTATCACTAAATTCGGCACCTATTGTTATAACGTAATGCCATTTGGATTAAACAATATTGATAGGAAAATCCGTTGAAGTTTATATTGACGACATGTTAGTCAGTTCCCTACGAGCAGAGGACTATTTGAAACATTTGCGGGAAACCTTCGACATATTGAAGAGATACAATATGAAGCTGAACCCAAAAAAATGCGCATTCGGGGTAAGATCTGGAAAATTCCTCAGGTTCATGGTATCTAATCGAGGGATCGAGATCAATTCCGATAAAATCAAAGCCATAGAAGACATCACCATGGTAGACAACGTTAAGGCCATTCGGAGGCTGACTAGGCATATAACCTCCCTGGGCCGGTTCATATCAAGGTCCTCGGACAAAAGCCATCGGTTCTTCTAACTGTTGAAGAAGAAGAATAACTTTTCCTAGACCCCGGAATGCCAACAAGCTTTGGAATAACTCAAACGGTACCTTTCGAGTCCGCCCCTGCTCCATACTCCCAAGACGGATGAACAGATGTACCTTTACTTGGCAGTTTATATGGTGGAGGTAAGTGGAGTCTTAGTCCGGGAAGAGGAAGGTACGCAATTCCCTATTTACTATATTAGTAGAACTCTAGGCGAGGCCGAAACAAGGTATCCTCACCTGGAAAAATTGGCGCTCGCTCTGCTAAGCCCCTCCATAAAGTTAAAACCATACTTTCAATGCCACCCCATATGTGTCGTAACTTCTTACCCATTGAGGAATATCATGCACAAGCCCGAGCTCTCGGGTCGGTTGGCCAAATAGGCCGTTGAAATCAGGGGGTACGATATTGAGTATCGACCCCGAACTGCCGTAAAATCTCAAATTTTGGCTGACTCCGTGGCCAACTTTATGCCGGCCTAAGTGCCCGAAGTCGAAAGAGAAATATTGCTGACTTCGAGGACTACCTCGGGAATTTGGACCCTTTTTACGGACGATGCTTCGAACGCAAAGGGGTCCGGGCTCGGCATCGTGCTGAAACCACCTACGGGGAATGTAGTTAGGCAGTCTATTAGAACTATAAAAGTGACTAGCAATGAGGCCGAGTATGAGGACATGATTGCAGGTCTCGAATTGGCCTAAAGCCTTGGGGCGAAGGTAGTCGAAGCCAAGTGCGATACCCTCCTCGTGGTAAATCAAGTCAATGGGACGTTCAAAGTGAAAAAGGAGCGAATGCGAAGGTATTTAGACAAATAAGTAACACTGCATCAATTCAAGGAATGGACCCTACAACATGTGCCCCGAGATCAGAACAGTGAGGCCGATGGTCCAGCTAACTTGGGGTCATCGATTAATGACGATGAATTCAGTTCGGAAATAGTCGTACAACTCATAAAGTCGGTGATAGAAGAAGGCCACACCGAAATAAACTCAACGAGTTTAACCTAGGATTAGAGGAACAAGTACATAGACTACTTGAAAACTTATAAATCGCCGTCGAATCCCTAATAATCGAGAGCCCTGCGCACTAAGGTTGCTAGATTTAGGTTGATCGAAGGGATATTGTTCAGGAGAATGTTCGACGACCCGCTAGCCAGATGCTCTAGATCGGGAGGTACCAAATAGGAATTGAGAAAAGTTCATGAAGTTACTTGCGGAATCCATTTGGGGGAAGAATCTTTGGTGCAAATATTAATTAGGGCCGGATATTATTTGACCGAAATGGAGAATGATGTGAAGGACTTCGTATGACAATGCAATGACTTCCAGAGACATGCACTGAAAATCCATCAACCAGGAGAGCTACTCTATTCGGTCCTGTCCCCATGTCCGTTTATGAAGTGGGGAATGGACATAGTCGGTCCCCTACCGTGGGCACCCGGTAAAATTCATACTATTCATGACCGATTAGTTTTCCAAATAGGTTGAGGCTCAAGCATTTGACAAGGTCCAAGAGAAAGAAGTCATTGACTTCATCTGGGACCACATAATATGTCGATTTGGGATACCGACCGAGTTCATGTGCGATAATGGAAAATAGTTTATCGACACCAAGGTAAATAAATTTTTTGAAGATCACAAGATTAAGAAGATACTATCAACACCTTACCACCTAGTGTGAACGAACAAGCAAAATCAACAAACAAGACCATACTTCAAAACCTAAAAAAGAGGTTGACCGATGCCAAATGGAAATGGAAGGAAATCCTGCCCGAAGTCCTGTGGGCATATCGCACGACATCAAAGTCTAGTATCGGGGCCACTCTATTTTGTTGGTCTACGGGGCCGAAACCTTAATACCAGTCAAAGTGGGAAAACTGAGCCTCAGGTTCCAATATATAAGTGAAGAGTCAAATGGCGAGACCATGATCACGAGCCTGAAACTAATGGATAAAAGACGTGAGGCCGCCCTAGTCCGGTTGGCCACCCAGAAACAGCGGATAGAGAGGTACTATAATCGAAGAGCCACCCTCCGACACTTCAAGATCGGAGACTTGGTGTTGAGGAAAGTAACATTACGCATACGGAACCCGAACGAGGGGAAGTTGGGACCGAATTGGGAAGGACCATATAGAATGGTTGGAATTACCGGCAAAGGCTCATATAAATTCGAAGTAGGAAACGGTGTGCAACTATAGAACAACGGGAATGTGACACACTTAAAATGGTACTACTTCTAAGGTGCGATCTCAATTACTCTTTAATAATATTATGAATCGGACTAACACTTGTAGGCAATGGCCAAGGATGGATGTGGCTATTAGGTCTGAAAGCACGCGTTGCACTCTTTTTTCCTTTAACCGGTTTTGTCCCAAAATGGGTTTTCAGCAAGGTTTTTAATGAGGCAATAGGAAAACGTGCTAACTTAGATTCGAAGACTGATCTCAAATCGGACTCAATGATCGTTCATTTTATGTCAACAGTATCCNAGTATCTGAGCCCTCTCAAGCTCGGCCTCAAATACTCGGGGACTATATTACCCTCGGATTAAGGTTTTTAGCAAGGAAAAAGGAAATACTTTGTATGCTAGAAGCTAAGGTTTGGTGGTTAGGATTCACTGTAAGGAACAAACGGTCATATGAACCGTGCTCACAGAGTCCACCCTAGCCGTGATACAAGTGTTTACGCGTTTTTGATCATGTACTTTACACACTAAGAAATGAAAGAAAGTTCTACCTTTTATTACACATTTTCCTTACCCTTAAATTCTGGATCCTAAGAGCCCACGGGTTACCCCTACTCAGGGACTATCGAGCCCAAGGGCTACCCCTATTTAGGGACTGTCGTCCGAAGAAAGTTCGAGCAACATGGGCTACCAAATCCCGGAGGCACAGAACCTATTAGGCGGTTCCAAAATACAAAACGCTGTGGCCACCCTAAAAATGGCTCGGAGACGTTCGAAGCCCTTAATCAGAAAGTAAGGCCTTTATAAGAACTCGAAGCCTACTAAAAGTTTCCCCTCAGCAAAAACATCGTCTACAAAAACTTTCGGTCATACCAAGTTTTTGAAGCCTCGAGCAAACAAAGTGGTATCAAAGTCAAGCCCTATTCGGACCTCTGAAAAATGAATGCCCTATAACTAAATTTTATTATATGCTAAGGCATTAGAAATATTACATGAATAGAAATTATGAAACGATGCTGGAAAAGTAAAGATACGATATTGCCAGAAAGGGAAAATTTCATAAAAACGGCCATGGCCGAAATATACTTACAAAGGCCCATAAAAACGGCCTCAAAATAAACTATATATATATATATACACACACACACACGCACACATGAGACAAAAACTAAAAAAATACTAATGCATCTATGCATGATCTTTACCGGGGCCCGACTCGTCGCCAGAACCGTCGGATCCCTCGGAACCCTCGGAACCTTCGACACCTTCAAACTCGTAAAGCTTCTTTGCCTCGATCTCGACCTTTTTGGCTTCCTCGATCTCAGCCTACAGGTCAAAATCGCGGGCGTGGATCTCTTCGAGAGTCTCTCTTCGGGACAGTCGCTTCATATATTCAGCATTTGCCTTGAGGCAGATCTCGACTGCCTCCACATCGACCTTGTATTGGCCACTATTTCTTCAGCATCCGCAGAGGTTGTATCTAATTTGGATTTCAATTCCTCATATTCTCTACCGAAGGCATCCCGCTCTGCGACGGCCGAGCTCAGTTGTGCTCGGAGATCATCATTCAGCTAAGACCACTTGTCAGCTTTGTCCTTCGCCACCCGGAGTTGGTTCTCAACCGATGTTAGCTCCGCCTTAGCGGTTTCCTTCTCCGAAGCCAGAAGGTCCATTTTTCTTTTCCACCCGTCGGCCATGGCCTGGACCTCATTCATCGAGGCTCAGAGTTGGTTGATCAGGTCGATATTCTGTTGGACCTTCGAGGTTGTGTTGTTAGTCACCACGACTAGCTCCTCGTTTTTAGCTTCAAAAACCTTTATCGTTTCAACCAGGTCGCCATGCTCCCACTTCATGGTTAAAGCTTCTTTCTGAGCTTGTCCAGCTCGGCCTGAAGATCCTTGACGGCCCCGTCCTGTTGCTCACTGAGAAGCATGTACTTGTCCTTCTTCCGAACCTGCTCCTTGAGCTCGAACTCGACCTGGTTGATTTAAAAGTGGTACTAGAGGAAGCTCTCATGGTGGAGCACCGAGGCCTGCAAAACAACGAACACGGTAAGAGATATCGAAACCTAAGTAGAATTCACGAGGGAGTATTCATCCCTTACCCGGTTCAGCGCCTGCTGCGCCTTGTTGAAGAGACTCGACGCACCCACCTCGTTCATCTTTACCTGGTCCTCCTCGGTTACCAGGCATCGGAGGTACACTGCTATGCCTACTAGAGTGGATAGAACCCGAGCATCCTCCGGGACCATAAGAATGATTGTTCTCTTGTAGCTGGATCCACACTCGGGGTGGGAAACTGCTTCACCAGTTTTGGGCTCGAACTCGACCCGCCACCTTCCGAAGGTGCGTCCTTCTTTGGGATCTCCAGGTCGCCCAGCCCAGAAAAATCTTCCAAAGTAGACATGTCCACGCCATCGAAGGAGTGGAGAGGGTCATCTATGACGTAAACTCCTTCACTTGACTTTTCCTTACCCGCTTGGGCCTCTTCAAATATGGACTCGGTATAGGTGGGCCTCTCAATGATGTCTACCACACATGTCGCCTCCTTTGGAACAGAAGCGGCTTCTCGGGAAGTTTCAACCCACGTCTCCACTTCGACCTCTCGAGTTGGAAGGATATCGGCCTTGTGGCTCCTTTCCTCGGTTGCTGCCTGCTCCCCGGCAGGGGTCGATCCGTGTGCGACAATGATGTCGTCTTCTTCAGACGCATCCCTGAGTCGGCAAAGCGAGTCAGAGTCCGGCACCCAGGAGTTAGTATTCTTCTTGGTCTTATAAGCTCGGGAAGCCGCCCTTTTTTTTGGCTTTTCCTTGGGACTCGAGGAGCCCAAGGACTTTCTTTTTCTCTTCTTCTTCTCCCCCGCGGCAGCCTCGTGTTGTCCCGTAATTGAGGGATCAACGGATAAGGACCCATCCTCATCCCCTTCTAGTGGCCTACGTTCGGTGGTTTTAGGCAAACCTGTGAAGGAAAGAGAAAAGGTCAGCATTACGTAAGTTTGGGGCATAGTAATAACTATTCAGATGAGAGCCTTACCATAAGAACAGGCCTCTCATTTGCCCTTTGAAAGCTTGCGCCACGCGCGCTCAAAGTATGACATCTACTTGCAGAAGCCTTCAATCTGCTCCTTGAGTCGGGGGACCGTATTGGGAACCTGGGCAACAACTGCACGACCACAAATACTGATGGTGAGAAGGAAACTTGACACTTAAGGAAAAACTACACTTACGAGATGCATTACACTTCTCGAGAAATGGTAGGAACTTGGGAAGGATCAAATCTTCAGTATTTATATGAACAAAGAACCCTTGCCAGCCTCGGTCTCGATCCTCATCGATGCTCGAAAAGGGATCATTGATAGTCTGACGAATGAGCTTGATTAGTCCCCCTCAGAAAATTTGGGGATTGTACAAACGAAGTAGGTGATAGAGGGTGAACCGAGGAGACTCGGTGATGCTCATAAAATAACGTATGAGGATCACGATCCTCCAAAAAGCGGGTGAAATTTCCTGAGGCACACCTCAAAACTACTAAGTCTACGGGGCCCAGCGTGAAGAGGTAAGTATAAACACGTAAGTACCCCTCCACATGGGTATTAATATCGTCCTTAGGCCCGGGGACTGCCACGTCCTTGCCTTCCTATTTGATGTCCTATAAAATTATGGGAAGGGTATATTAGGTAATGGAGCATATGTATCTCGATGCCCCTTCAGCTTAGTCTTGTTTGGCTTAGGCTTTCTTGACCTTGAAGTCATCATTGAACAACCCCCGGGTATAAAGCTTTTCATGGGGGGCTCTGAGGCCACTTCGGGAGCAGTCACTTTGGGAGCAACCACTTCGGAAGCAGTCGCCTCAATAGTGACTACCTTGGTAACAACATCCTCGGTATCTGTGGCCGGGTGGGAAGATGAAGAGGCAGCCTGCTGAAGAACTGATTTGGAAGTCTTAGCCATCGTGATCTAGAAAATACGAAGATTTGAAGGTAAAATATGAAGATTTGAAGGAAAGGTAAGAATGTTTGTAGGAAAGTTATGAAGGTTTGAATAAAAGAGTATGAAGGTTTGAAGGTAGGATGAAGATCTAGGTAGAAAGCGAAGAACACTTATGAAGATTTAAAGATCAAAGATAAAGATATGAAGATTTGAAAGAGTTGATAGCCGCTACTGGAATTCGAAGGCAAAAGCTAGGATCAGAAAGTAGATAAAGTACAAAAGGGCGAAGTTGTTATAGGAGAAAATGTAATCAATACGTGACGTTTACATTCGGAGGTGACTAGTCGATGATCGACACGTGTCCGAAATCAGAACAACGCGACTTAAGGGATGTTTCGGCTTATTCATCATCTCGGTTGTAACGTACGAAGGAAGGAACCGGGTTCATCTATCGTTTCAACGGACCTACTCTCTGAGAAATAAGGGGACTATCTGTATAAGGGTGAACTCAGTGTTAGTACACACCCTAACTTCCCAGTAAGTCAAATGAAGTAAGAAGTATGAACGTATGAGATAGAGACCGAATTTGAGAACTCTTTGAATCGAGGCTGGAACGGGGTACTCGCCACCATGCCTGATAAGACAACACTCCCCGATGCCCGAACGATCTCCAAGACCTCGGAAAGCACTACAAACGGATGCACACGACTAACAGAGGGTCGTGATACCCGTACCCAACCGGATATCTCAGCGCGAATCTCGTCCGATGTCGGTAATGTATCACAAATTGATGTGAAATGAGGATTTTTACTTTTTTTAGAGTTGTACTAGGGATGAAACTTTCCTACTATATACAGAGGAAGTTTTTTATTCAATAGACAATTTGTAACACACATATCAAGGCAATACAAACTTACTTCTCTGCTTTTCTAGCTGTTGAAAAGTTTTATTTTAATCACTGTTCTTTATATATATTTGGCTTCGTATCGAGGGCCCGGTCGAGGACAAAACTATTGTTCAGCTCAAGTTTGAGCCTGGCCTTAAGGTCGCAACTGGTTTGGTTATTCATTTTATGTTTAATTCGTTTATCTAACATTCTTGATTTCTTGTGTTAAATCAATCCACGTATCCTTAAAACCATGTAAAACTTTAATTGTTATCCGTTTTAAGAGTAAATACATAGCCTAATCTACAGACTTAGGCTCGATTAGGAAATGAAGGCTAGATTGTTTTCATGTTTTTAGTAGGTTCATGTTTGAATTCTCTTATATGGATCACCAGATATAAACTTTATGATAGATAGATTGAAAATGCCACCATTCTCTTAGCACATTACTGTTACAACCTAACTCCTCATTTTGAATATTAATTTGCTTTACAGTCTCTATTTTGAGCATGATATTGCAGTTTATCACTTGAAAGGATTGTATTGGTAAACAATAAATATTGCACATGGAATTATATGAGGATGACAGGGCAAGATACGTGGATTACTAAGAAGATGACAACTGGAGTGCCGCATTAAAAGTGTCACGATTTACAACAGGTACGAGCAAATCATTTACGAGATTAAAAGGTATGGTTGCCCGAGCCTAAATTATTCAGTGAAGAGACACATGCAGAATGAATCAAGACAGTAAAAAGGGAAGATTCGTGAACCTCAAATTAATGTGGAAGAAGAATCGAAACCGTTACAGAATCTTCATGAACAGTTACGGTTGCCAATTATAACGTTTCATTAATGTCATTAATGCTCATAATGATTCTGTCATAAAAGGGAAGAAATGTTATATTTGTAAATTCCTATATAAGGGAAGGAAATTTTACTTGTAAGGACACGTTCTGATGAATATTGGAATATAATTACTTTCTTGTGCTTTCTATTGATTACTTTGCCATTTTTTATTCCGATTTCCTTTCTTATATTTGAGAGAATATTGAATTTCTTGATTATGAGTAACCCGAGTACTTCTAAAAATAGGCTTTGACTGAGAATCTAATTCTTTGGTTAAACATATTGGTTCAGTTGCTGGGAATCTGATAATCTTATCTTACTTTCCTAATCACTCTCTCTCAACTAAATCTTGTCAAATGGCAATGACAACAACTAGCAGGTGGAAGGAACCCCAATTCCGTCACCTCAAGGAAGCCCGTGCAATTCAAGAGAAGCATCACCAGAAAGATCCACTACTCATAACAATGAACAACATGGAAATGAACAAACTGTCGAGAAGGATGTTGTGAAGCAGTTAATTGCAGACTACGTGAATGATGCCCTCTAGGCTTTCGCGAGGGGATTACCAACTGTACCACCCACACCTCCACCAAACAATACTGTAACTCTGGAAATTCCACGATTAGGGTTGGCTAATTCTGAAAGCGGAGGAACTCCTAACGAGTTACGTGATGGGAGACCAGGTAGTTCTAATTTACAAACTTTAATACTAACCTTGCAGAAACAGGTGAAAGAACAAAATGACCGTATTGAGCAAATACCCGGCATACCACCTGTGATCAAAGGATGTGATTTCGACAAATATTCACGGCAACCATGGAAACCAAGAGCAGCTCCATTACCAATTCCCAAAAAGTTCAAAATGCCTGACATCCCGAAATACGATGGAACGACCGATCCACGTGACCACGTTACTGCATTCACCACGGGAATAAAAGCCAATGATTTAACCAAGCAGGAGATTGAATCTGTGCTGGTCAAAAAGTTTGGAGAAACACTTACTAAAGGAGTATTAACATGGTACTCTCTTTTACCAGAAACTTCTATTGATTCTCTTGTTGAGCTTGCAAATCTATTTATAAAAGCACACTCGGGTGAACAAAAAGTTGAAAAGAGAATAGAGGATATATTCAAAGTAAAGCAAGGAGATATAGAATTGCTTCGAGAATTTGTAGACAGATTCCAACGTGAAAGAATGTTGCTTCCAAGAGTACCTGACAATTGGGCGGCCATGGCATTTGCAAGCAATCTAAACGAGAAAAGTTCAGAAGCTACGAGGAGGCTTAAAGAGAGCCTACGAGAATTCCCTACCACAATATGGAATGATGTCTATAATAGGTACAGTACCAAGTTACGGATCGAAGAAGATACCGTAGCTCAGTCAAGGGTTGAAGAAAAAACAGGTTCGAGGCGGTCAGAACCACAGAAGAGGTCCGGTAAAAGTAGGTTCGAGCCTTATATGGGACCTTCGGGGCGAGAAGCTCGTTCCAAATTCGAAAATGTGCAAGCGGATCACAGGTTCGCAAATAGAGATTCAGGTTCGTCATCAAGATTCAGAAAAAAATCAAGATGAATGTAACAGAGATGCTAATGCAAATGCAAGGATTTGGGACTACAATTTTAACGTGTGTACCTCCGAGTTGGTCGTTGTTTTAAGAAGCATGGGAGATAAGGTACGATGGCCTAAAGAGATGGGATCAAATCCAAATAGAAGAAACCCAGACTTTTGGTGCGAGTTCCATAATGATCACGGCCATAGAACATCAGACTGCAGGTTATTACAAGGTGAGGTGGAACATTTATTAAAGCAGGGCTATCTGACATAATTGTTCAGCGAGAAAGGCAAACAAGCTTACATGAAAAATAGGCAAGAGCCCCCAAAATCTCCATCTCCAAAGAGAACAGTAAATGTGATAAACGATGGGAAAAAAGTCAACGGCATAACCTATACAGCCGCGAGAAAAACAATAAAATTCACAATAACTCATGGGAAGCGAACTTGCCAAACTCTGGAAGACGGCAACATAACCTTTGATGATGTAGATGCCGATGGATTAATTATTCCTCACAACGATGCGTTGGTAATATCTTTACTTATACATGATACTAACGTAAAATGAGTTTTGATTGACCCAGGTAGCTCTGTGAATATTATTCTATTACGAGTGGTGAACGAAATATTGATGGGCGATCGTGTAGTTCCAAAAGCATGTTCCTTATCTGTGTTTGATAACTCAACCGTTATTACAAAGAGCGAGATTGAACTAAGCACATACGCAGAGGGGGTCATCAAAGAAACAAATTTTCAAGTGATAGACACAGATATGGCATATAATATGATTCTTGGGAGGCCGTGGATTCATGATATGGATGATGTGCCATCCATATTGCATCAGGTTATCAAATTCCCTTAAAATGGGGAATTCAACAGATTCGAGGAGATCAACAAACTTCAAGGAGCATCAATTCGATGATATAGCCAAGTCAAAAAGATAAGAGTGCAAATCAAAAAGATATGGGTGTAAATGAGAAAGACGCGGTAAATCAAATTTCAACAGAAATTGTATCAAAACAAACAGACGTGGATTCCAGACCAGATGTAATTCAAGAGCTAGAGGATAATGAAAACATTAAAACAACGATTGAGGAGCTTGTAGCTGTTCCACTATTCGAACAATGGCCAGATCGAAAAATTCATATCGGAGCAAGGTTAAACCCAGATAGGAGAGGTAAGTTAATTGAATATTTAAAAGCTAACACAGATTGTTTTGCATAATCCCATTCAGATATGACAGGTATACCTCCGGAGGTGATGACTCATAATTAAATGAAGATCCATCATTCATACCTGTCAAACAAAAGAAGAGGAAGCAAGGATCATTCAAAAATCAAGTGATCGATAAAGAGGTACAGAAACTCTTAAAAATCGATTCAATACACGAGGTAAAATATACTAATTGGTTAGCTAATACTGTGGTAGTTCCAAAAAAGAATGGTAAATGGAGAGTTTGTGTGGATTACACTAACTTAAATAAAGCATGCCCGAAGGATTCATTCCCTTTACCGCATATAGATCAATTGATTGATGCTACCGCAGGTCACGAATTATTAAGCTTTCTAGATGCGTATTCCGGTTATAATCAAATAAAAATGGACCCCTTAGACGAAGAAAAAACTTCGTTTATTACAAACAGAGGGACTTATTATTACAAAGTCATGCCTTTTGGCTTGAAAAATGTTGGAGCCACGTATCAGAGGTTGGTGACCAAGATGTTCCAAGAACACCTGGGCAAGACGATGGAAGTGTACATTGATGATATGTTGGTTAAATATAAACAAGTGGAAGATCACTTTCAACATCTTTCAACTACCTTCGAGATCCTCCGCAGATATAGTATGCAACTGAACCCAGAAAAGTGCATTTTTGGCATAACTTCAGGTAAGTTTCTGGGCTTTCTCGTATCTAATAGAGGAATTTAAGTAAATCCTGCATAGATTAAAGCTATTGAAGAAATACCTGATATATTCACAAGCAAAAAAGAAGTACAAAGATTGACAGGTAGAATTGCAGCTATGGGAAGATTCATTTCAAGATCTTCAGAGAAAAGCTTTAAATTCTTTTTAGTTTTGAAGAAGCAAAATCAGTTTGAATGGACTGAGGAATGCCGGCAAGCCCTCAAAGATTTGAAGGCATACTTAACAAATCCCCCCTACTGTCTAAACCAAGGGATGGAGATAGACTATTTGTATATCTTGTAGTTGCAGAATTAGCTGTAAGTGCAATTTTAGTAAGGGAGGACAAAGGTAAACAATCTCTTATTTATTATGTTAGTAAATCTTTATTAGATGTTGAAACTAGATATCCTCATCTGGAGAAACTAGCTTTAGCATTAGTCATGGCAGCTAGAAAATTGAGACCATATTTTTAATGCCATCCTATCTTCGTAGTAACTGCATATCCGTTAAGGAATATTGTGCATAAACAAGAATTGTCAGGCAGACTAGCCAAATGGGTAATAGAACTAAGTGGATATGACATTATTTATCAACCTTGAACAGCAATAAAGTCTCAAGTTTTAGCAGATTTCGTCGCAGATTTTAATACAGAAATAATTCCTGAAGTAGAAAAGGAATTACAAATCTTTACTGGAGCTAATCCAGGTACATGGACTTTATTTACTGACGGCTATTCAAATGTCAAAGGATCCGATTTAGGTATTGTCTTAATCCCACCCCCAGGTGAAAGTATAAGACAAATAATTAAATGTTACCTTATTACTAACAATGAAGCAGAGTATGAAGCTGTAATTGCAGGTTTGGAACTAGCACGGGGACTCTCCATAGAGCAAACCATGATTAAAAGTGACTCTCAACTGGTAGTCAATCAGATGCAAGGGACTTACACTGCTAGAGAGCCACGAATGCAACAATACATGGAAAAGGCACGAGAACTGGTCAGGCAATTCCAGTCATGGAAGATTGTGCAAATACCCAGGGAAGAAAACGCAGAAGCAGACGCGTTGTCTAACCTTGCTTCAGTTGCAGAAGTAATGAGTGAGGAAAATGCTATTGTAATCCATTTATTTCATTCATCACTTGACCAGGATAAACATGAGGTAAGCTTTAATAATTTAACCTGGGATTGGAGAAACGAGATTGTTAATATTTTGCAGTACGGGATCGTACCTGAAGGCAAGAAAGAATCTCAAATGCTTCGACGAAAAGCTGCTCATTACTGCCTAATTCGAGATAATTTATATCGAAAAATATTTGGCGGTCATTTAGCAAGGTGCCTTGGACCCAATCAAACGGAGTACGTGATGAGGGAAGTACATGAAGGACATTGCGAAAATCACACAGGTGGGAGATCTTTAGTTAAAACACTAATCAGGGCAGGATACTACTGACCTAAAATG